>JAQSVH010168882.1:62805-96801 GCA_029448705.1 Adansonia digitata
AAAAATGTGACATAGTTAGTAGGTACCGATTTTGGGCGTCATAGGGATGCTAGTTCATCCCTGGGCACAACCAATGTCGAGCCTAACCAACAAGTCTTTAGACTTCGTAGACCTTGAAATCATTGTTTCGAGTTTTATAACTAATGATATTGTTTTCAATAGGCGTCTGATCTTGCCTAGCCTAAAATGATCGATGGTGACTCTAAGTTTATGGCCACTTCGTGTGGCCATCCGAGACCAGTTGGATGGGCGACTCGTCTGATGGTCCCTACTTCCTTCATATTATCACACCTAATCCAAATCCCAATCAAGGGATAGCTCAAACGCTTTACCATAACAAACCAAAATTTATTTTAAGTCGAGCATGCTATGCCTTTCAGATTATTCAAAGTTTAGAAGGTCAGGCATGTGGCAACGGTGAAAAACATGTTTTGGGGGCCAATTACAAAAAGAATGGTGATTATCAAGACAATCAATGTTTATAATCATTTTTTTAAATCCATGAAGGTATCTCTCCAGTGCTTGATAAAGAATATTTGATTTTTTCTAAATAATCATTTTATCAAAAATCCTATGTTCCTCACATCTTCAGGGCATATATATGATTTAAATTTCTCCTTAAAACCTAACTTTATAATTTTTATGTAAAATTCATGTAGTAAAAGGAGATTATATCAAAATAATGGTAAGACAAACCCAAAAAAATTGAAACAAACACAAGACATGGCTATTGAGTACCTATTTTAGGCATCGTGGAGCTGTTAATCTTTCCTTACATGTAACCAATTCTAATCGATGAATCTCAAGACTTTATAGACCTTGAGATCAATGTTCCAAGTTTTTTAACTTGGAATATCATTTTTAATAGGCATCCAATCATGCCTAGCCTCAAATGATCGATGGCGATTCTAAGTCTACAACCACTACATGGTAGCTATCCAAGACTAGTTGGCAAATGATTTATCGATAGTCCTCTCCATCACTGTCATCTCATCACACCTAATTCAAATCTTGATCAAAGGATAACCCAAAAGCAACGATCATAACCAACAATTTCCTTTGTTAAGTCATATGCATCAATTTTTTGAATGATTCAGAGCAAGGCATAGTGCTAGGTAAGGGTGTGTCACAATAACTTAGGGACTCCACTTGGATTTAGAGAGTTAGTCATAGAACTAGCCATGTCCTACTTGTTTATCGATCCCCTTGATTTTCAATCATTATTTATTTATAATCCTTTTTCATCTTTGATTACGAGTGTTTTATTTTCTATGATTTTCATCTTATTTGTCAAGGACTATCTTGTTTTTAAATAAATATCAATGTGATAAGCATGGTAACAATGGGTAAACAAAAAGATTTGATCATTTCTCTGACATGCACTTTACACATGCATTTGCATTAGATTTTTGGTAAATTTCATGGTAAGATTAGGGCCTTAATTGTTAAAAGAAAGTGAGCAATCTACCTTTAGTAAGCCTCTATACTGGTATAGCAAGACCTTTGAAGGTGTAAAGTACCTATGTTTGTCATGAGTAAGCCTCCGTATTTGCACAAGGAAATGCATCCATTGTATCGAACATGCTTCACCAAGCCTACGATGGGCCTAGGATCAAGGTGCCTCAACTATCCTTACCAAATGAAAGAGCAATTCGAATACTAATTTATGTCAACTTGAATCCATAAAGTGAGCCCTATAAGCCTAGTAATGTCAAAACTGAAACAAGATGCTACTAGAATAACCCAGAGAGTAGGGACACTTAAGGAAACACTTTTTACCTTTACTCCTATGTATTGTAATGATGTTAGGGATGATAAATGAACATTATCGCCCACAGTTGTTGTTTACACTTTAAGAGACATCTTTTATCTCATTTTTTTACTAAGGCATGTCGTTATGCTGTTCAATTGATCACCAATAAGTGGATGATGCCAAGCAAAAGTAATCACCTAGATGCCTTACATCAACCTAGGAAGAGTTATATCCAACCCAAAGAAGCAGCCATACTATTGGAATGACGGCTTAATGCATACCATCATAGATGGTGAATAACAAGCATCACTATCTAACCAGTTAACTTTATCCCCATAAGGTACTGTATCACCGCAATAAGGGCAATCTTTAACCTAAACATGTTGTTATGTTGTTCATGTATGCTTAGCTCTTTTTAATATTTGCAATTATTATGTCTTCCTCTAGGTGTCATAATGCCTATTGTTAGGCCAATTTTTATGATTCATCTTTGCTTCAATTTTTTTTTATTAATTATTGGTTTGTTGCTAACTTGTTTTCCTTTTACTTTTTGACTGTTGCATGCATTATTTCATCATAGTCATTATCAGGGGACAATTAGCCAAAAGTTTAGTGTTTGTAAGGGTGTCTATCATTGAGCAACAGTTCATTTTAGTTCTCAAGCCTTTTAAAGAAGTACGAGCATGGTTAGAGTGCCAAAAGTGTGAAGATAAAGATATCCTTAAACTCAATCATGTATTGACAATATGCAAAAAGGTCAGGATAGGGTTTTAACAAAATGATTATACAAATTTAAAATGCATTTAGGCTAGTTAAGATAGCACCAAGAGGGAATTGTTCATGAAAACATATAAAGATATAGCCCTTTTACTCTAAATTCAATTGGATGTTGGCTTATTACAAGCAGCTTCACAGTTCTAGAATTTAGCCTATTATAGACAGTCTATTTTCTATGAGCCAACATTTAAGGTATCAAAAGTCATCATCTAATGCACCATCGAGGTCAGTCAAAGAAGCATGTGGTCAAGTTCCCATCATTCTTAACTAAGGTAAAGAGTTTGTATTTATGTCTTGATATAAAGGCTTGAGGTATCAATATAAGACTTCACGTCACTCAAATTCCAAAATTTTGCTACTTGCGTCAATACCAAGAGTGTTTGTATCAATACAGAGCTATGTTGTTGCTAAAATTATGATTGTTGGCCAACAAGTATCGACACAAAGTTGTATGTGTTGATACAATAAGTTAGGAATCAATAGAAGTGTACTGGTATCGATACACCATGCTTTGTATCGATATTAAATTCAAAGTATAGATATATTTTAGGTTTCTTTGCTCAATGTATCGATACAAAGCTCAACGTACCAAAACACAAACCTATTTTAGCCTAATTCAATATATTTTTCCTCTTTTCATACCACGACTTCAAAAGTCAAATTTGGTGATGACATTGGCCTAAAAAAGCATACAACATCAAGGATAATTTTATACAAATCATATGAATTTATTTTTTGAGCTCTAAAAGTTGGATTAACATATTTTGGAAAGGCCTATTGACATTGGCATAAAGGTATTTCATGAGAAAATATGGATTTATGAAAGACAAACTTGAGACTACTCATCTGATCAGCTACTATATGAATTTTTTTGCCTGCAAGAATCAAGGTTAACCAATCAATTGCTAAAAGGTCTCACCTTGGTAGAATAAGTCATTATATTGTACATGCCAAAAGTCCTATATGCCCCTATTGGTAGGACATTTTAGTGGCTAAAATTATCCACTATATAATCTAATCTTTAATTAACTGAAGAGCAACTTTTTTAACATCAGCCACAAAAAAAAAACCTTACACTCTCCTAAATATTCTATTCCTATAGCTTTCTTTCCACTCTTCTAAAAACCTTTCCAAAATCGTTATCTCCCTAATCTCTACCCTAAAAACTATCCTCCAGAGCCACCATAACCAAAAGCCTTATCTTTTATTTTTTTCTTTGCTAGGCCATAGCAAAGAAAAGGAAAAAAGCGAGCTAGAAGTGCTAGAGTGTTGTTTAAGGATGTATCTAGGAGTTCAAGCTTCCATTGGGGTATATTTTCCATATTTTATATTTTGTTTTTCTTTATAATCACAATTTTAGTGAACTCTTATGTTTCCATAACCCTATTAAGGCTTCCATGCATTATTATGGCCTTGTTGTGGAAGCCTTAGGATTTGGATGACATTTTTGGTGCTTCAATGGTGTTTCGATGAACTAGAATTCTATATTTCTAATTGACATTAAAATAGCCCTACTTATGCATTCTTGCTATGTTTTCCTTCATCTCCATATGTTCATTTCATGTGCAAATGCTTAGCTTAGCATATTTTGATCATGACTCTACCTTAGGAAGCATTTTCACTATGATCTCCTTATTGAAGTCTATAGATAGCTTGATGTGTTGAGTAGTTGTTCATGTATGATATTTTCACTTAGTTTAGTTTACCATATTTTTATTGAAATATCTCTATGATGCTTGCAAAAATCTATTTTGAAAGAAAACCTCAAGTTAAGTCTATACTAACTTTAATCAATATTGATTAGATTGATTTAATATTTTCAATAAATTGGTTCTCTAATCTTAGTGACATATCGAACACAAATGTTTGGAATTATGACTTCATTAGGGTAAATAAATTTTGTTTTAATCCAAAATAAAAAATGCTTTCAAATATTTAGTTTAAGCCTTGTTTCAAGCCTATCATTACTATTAGTGTGAATAGCGGATGTTTTAGTAGCCTACTCTAAAGGAGCCATGTTGATCCATTACTTCACTACCATAGACCTCTGTGATTGGACATTCACATGTCTAACACCTTGGCATGTAACCATAGAAGCCTTAACCTGAAGAAACCCCTATTTCAATATTGGCAACATAGTGATCCCTATTTGAAAAATAAATTTTGGACTCAAAATGATTTTTTTGGAATTTTCTAGCATTTTGCATAGAAAAGGCTTTAAATTACCTTTACGAAGATAGTTTGTTTGCCTTTGGATTATTGTGGATGTAGAAGCTATGATTTTTCAAACCTTTGCCATCCAAAACCCCTAAAATCAGTAATTCACATTTTGTTTGGGCATTTTTTACCAAGTAAATGATTTTTTTTGAATTTTTAAATATTTTTCTTGAAAAGTTTATGAAATTCCCTTTTTGAAAAGGTATCATTTATGATTGTGCACTTGACAGAAAAATCGTTCCAAGGGTCATAAACAATAAATCTTGGATAAAAAAGATGAATATCAAGGTAAAAATTTTTTTCGCATTTATTATTTTGAAATTCTTCTATACATATGATTTTATGGTCAAATTTTTTATTTTTAGAACTTGTTTAAAATTTTTCCTTAAAATTTGAAAAATCAACTGTCGTACATATTTACTAATACTTGAGCAGTATTTATGTCAATACTGACTCCAAAAATTCAAAAATATTTAAGAAAAATTAGAATTGGCTTTTTTACCATGAAGTATCAAGTTGTCAAATTTATTAATTAAATTTGAAGTTTTCACTATACCATAAGTGTCTGGCTTGTGAAACTTTTTCTAGTAAAATTTAAATAGAATTTCAAGTTTTCATTTTTGTTAATTCATACTTTAAATAATTTGCTTAAATTAATTCATCTTTATAAATTTAAATGTATTTTTGGAATTTCCTTGATTCTAAAATACAAACTTTCTTTATTTGTAAAATTTTTGGTGGAATTTTCCCAAGTTTTAAATTCTAAAATTCTTCAAATACTTTCATTAAATTACCATTAAATCAATTTTTTGAAATTATAATCCATTTTATGGATTTATTAATTTCTTTCCAAAATATAATTTGTTCCATAAGGAGTTCTTCGTAAATTTTTACGAGTTTAAACTTTTTAATAATTTTTTCTCACATCTAAAATTTTTTAAAAGTTTCTTGTAGTGTTCAACACTTGGAATTTTTATCCAAAACTTCTATTAATATTATTTTGGGTAAAATTTTCTTAACAGGCCTAAAACTTTCGAACTTTGCTAATAAGCCCAACAAGCCCTGCAATTTCTTTACAAGCCTAATAACCTTGCCAAGCCCATTTTTCATTCTCTACCAGCCCATTTTATACTCCACAAGCCGAATAAACCCATTTATGATTATTCCATTTATTTTCTAATAAGGCCCAATATTTTGATTTTTCCAGAAAGCCCAATGTTTTTTTCTTTCTCTAAAATTTTTATTAATTCTTATGAATTCAAAACTTTCATATTAATATTTAATTGAGCCTTTTACATGATTAAATTTGTAATTAAATTTCTTAATTTATAACTTTTAATTTCTTACAATTTAGTCATTTCTCTCCAAAATTTTAAAATTTTGTCATAAAATTTGCAATTATAATTTTATTTATTCCTATATTTTCATAAATATATGCATATTTATTTTAATTTCAAAATTTGATAATTTGGTTACAAGAATTAATCTAATCAAGATTGAAATTTATCATTAAGTTTAATATTATCCAATTTAGATTTTTAGGCAAAGTTTTGAGATGATGATGTCATGCATGATGACTAACACAAAATGGTGAAAATAAATTCATCAAAGCTTGTCAAAAAGATAAAAAAATCTTTAAAGAAATAAAAATCAAGAAAATAAAAGAAAATTAAAAGAAAAATACATGGCCAACAAGGATTGGGTCCCTTTAAAGTTGAACCTCCTCATAAATAAAGGAAGGAAGCTTTCATAGAAAGCCTTAATGGTTTCATGCAAAATACATAGAAAAAACATATAAAATTTATGTTTCTCAAGCTTTTAAGTATATTTACTTATAAAATTCTTGATTTTTGTTGATTTAATGTTTAATTCATCCTTGTAGTGAGCCTAGTAAATACCTATGCCCATAGATTTTGATCCATGTTTAAAGGCAAAATATATAGCCTATGATTAAAATTTATTAATTTTGTTGTTAAATTTAATTTTTGTTAGTAGCAATGTGGTTCATCATGAAATACATATTATTATGTAAATAATGCTATGATATTATATATATAATTTTATGTTATTTTCTTGTTATTTTCATTATCATTTTTGATGAAATATGTTGATATATTCTTTATTTTTCATGATTTTTGCATATTTAAGCTTGGTAACATGAACTTATATTGATATTTATGGGGTTTTATGGTGAAAAATTGTTATTACTTGTTATACATGTTAGCCAAATCTCATGAGGGGTTCTTGGAGAATTTTTTATGCTTGATTTTGTGATATTTTAGATTACTTTATCATGTTTAAAACTTGTAGGGGCTTGAAAATAATTTTACCAAAAATTTAAGGCTTTGAGAAGGTATTTTCCAAATTGGCTAAACCATATAAGGGTTTGCTTGTGAAATTTTTACTATTTTTAAACCATTTTGTAAAAATAAAAATTATAAGGACTAAATTGTAAAAATGAAAACGTTTTGCTTTAAGGCCTATAATGCTTGGCTGAACCATTTGTAGAACTTTAGGGGTGTCTTTCATGTGTATTTAGCATGTTTGAATGTGATTAATATTTTTAACCTTTTTTAGGCCTTTTTGTTGTTTTAAAAGTTTAAAGGTTTAATTGTGATTGTTAAAAAATTTATCACAAGGCCAAAGATACTTGGTCGAATGCTTTTAATGATATTTTGTATGTTTTTCATGATGATTTTGATGTGTTTGATATTTGATTTTCTGTTTTATTTTATTTAGGGACTAAATTGTAAAGTTAAAAAACTCTACGAGTTCATTAGAAAAATGCAATTTTGAGAAAATTAAGGACCTATTAGCAAATTTTGCATTTTATGTCAAGTTTGATGCTTAAGTTACCCATTAAGGTAAAATTGTTGTACATATTATTTTTAAGCCTTTTAAGGTTTTCAGGATACTTCTATGTCGATGGTACACCTTAAGGGTATTTTTGTAATTTACCCTAAAACCAAGTTCTTTATGATCACCAAGATACTTTTAGGTTGAAGGTGCATAATAAGGATAGGTTCACACTTTTATGAAGCTATCGAGTTTTTTAAGGTTACCAAGTACTTTATTATTGAAGGTAAACCTTAGAGACATTTTAGTAATTTAAATTAGAACCGAGTCCTATGTAATCACAGGGATTTTTCATGTTGAAAGTCTGCATTAGGGATAGATTTGTCTTTTATGATCATTTTCAAGTCCTTTAAGAGTATCGAGATACTTTCAAGGGAAAGGTATATCCCAAAGGCATTTTGGTAAATTTTCATTAAAAAAGTTCTTTAGAGTTACTATTCATGTCAAAAGTACTCTAAAAGACATTTTGGTTTTCTTGCCATTTTCAAGTCCTTTAAGTCTAATTTCGTATGTGTAGTCAAAATCAAGTCTTAGGACAAATATTAATATTTTTAATAAAATTGAAAATTTCTAAAAATTAAGGCAATGTCTCCTAGTTAAAGAAGTAAGTGGAACTTCTTTTAGAATACGATAGGCATTCTACGGATTATTTTAATAACAAGATATCTTTTTTAAAAAGAAAATTAGGTTTTTTTTATTTTTGTAAAATAAAATCTTTTGTATTCCTCTAGCTGTCCTGTAGGGTACAAAAGATATTTTGATTCCTAGAACCTTCCGTATTGCACTGGCTTTCTAATAGGGTGAGAAAGAGAATGATAAAACCTTTCATATTCCTCTGATCCTCCGATAGGGTACAAAATATATTTTAACTTTCAAAATATTAAAAGCTTGATTTTCTAATCCGAAATAATAAACTTGTTTCATAAAATTTAACTTTGATATATGAAAATTATAATTAAATATGAAAAATTGAGATTGAATAAAAATCAAAATTTCAGTTAGCATGAGATTAATAAGGTGTCAATTATTGGGTGTCATAAGAGGGATTGATCCTTACTCGTTATTATAATCAACTTTTGGACCCTTTCCAATGATTTTTGGTATTATTGTAGACCTCAGAGTTTGTTTTAAAAGGTTTCATAACCCTTAAAATATAAACTCTGATAAGTGACCAATCTCACCTAGCCCAAAATAGATTAGTAATAACTCCAAATAAATGGTTATTTCGTTATGACTATTTAAGGTTAAATCAACTGAGTGATTCATCTCGACAACTCAATCCTTAAACCCAAAAAATAATACAATATAACAATGATATGGCCTCAAAAATAAAATAAAATAAAATAAATTGATGATATATAGATATATATATATATAAGAATGAGGGGCACACCCGCCTTTTAAGTCAGGTTGGTCAGGATTTACATCTGGGCCATGTTGCAACAGCTTGGTGACTCCACTGGGGACAGGTTAAAGAGTCGGGCCTAAAATTTGTCAAGTGTTAATTAAATTTTGATTGATTTAGTTTCAACCAGTATTTAACTATAATTCCCAATATTTTTAAAATAATTTTTTCTATTATATTTTTTATTTATATGGAAATTTTGGTATATATTGTTCATATTTTTCACTAACCCTTTTGTTTCATTTGTAGCACTATTTTTATGAGGCATTCAGGATAGAGGTTTTACTGTTTTTAAAAGAATCAAGTCATAAAAGGCTTGTTCTTTCCCCTACACACACTATACACATGCATGCATTAAATTATCCTCTAAGCATATGGACAGAGCAAAGGTTACCCAATATTTAAGAAGGAAGTGAGGTAGCTCTACCTTCTATAGTGTTAACCTCTATTTGGGCCAGTGAAAAGCCTAATGGTGTAAATTCCTATGCCTACCCAAGGTGTTAGCCTCATTATGGGCATGGATGATACTTCCACTTGAATTGAACATTTTTCCAACATAAACTCACAATGGTTAAGGATAAGGGTACCTAGTCAGTTATTTCTAAACTCAAAGATCAATTCAAGAACTTGTCTAGATGTCCAACCTAAACTTCATCTAATGAACTGTAAGGGCCTCCCCTAGTTAAAACCAAACCCAACCCAATTATAGAAATTACTGAATTAAATGCATATAGGGGAATGCTTCTAACCTTTCACTCTTATAATTTGATTTTCTTAATATTAATAAATGTATATTGTGTTACTATGATAAGTTTTACTTCTATTTCTCACATCGATTTGTTATATTATGAATAATTTTTTTTTAAATTTTTGCCATGACAACTATATCCCATGAAAACTTGTAAATTCATTCATGCATTTTTTTACATATGCAAGGTTCACATATTTGTTTGTTTATTACTCATGTATTTATAATTTCCATAATGTACAGAATTCATTTCATTTATTTTATTTATAGGATCAAGACATGGGTGATAATTTAGAGGCAAAGGTTAGCACGTTTTAGAATTCATCTTAGAAGTGTTTAGCCATAAAATCAATGAAAATTTGCTTTGATAAAAATGGTTGAGGGTTTAAATGGGATAAAAGATCATGTAATTGGAAGTATTAGAATGCAGGGGCAATGAAATGATCATGAAGATAACTTTTTTAGCTACTTGGTGGGCTATGTAAATATAAGGTTTTAAAAAAATGATTAAGACTTGCAAAGGTTTCTTAGAAGCAACAGCACAATAAAAAAAAATTAAAAATTATCAAGAGCAGCCTTTTTGCTTTTCTTTTGAATTTTTTATGTATGGTTTTGTATGTCAATAATGAATAAGTAATTTGGAGAATTTTGGTTGTTGAAACAATGGTGTTGACTTATGACTTTAGTTCTTTAGATTTTTGCCTTTACTATAATCTCCATGTTTGATACTTAGACAACTCCTGATATCCAATTTCTCTCATCAGATGTTGCCCCATTCTTTCATTCATTCATTCATTCACTCATTTGTTCATTTATTCATTTATACATATATCAATTTTCCATTCATTGACATCATTAAAGAAAATCAAGAAGATTAATGTTAACAAGACACGTGCATATTCATGCAAACTAATTTAAGTTTTTTTCCTCATTTTCAAGGTGAAATAAAACAAATCACTAAGTTAAAGATACCAAACAACAGGAAGTATGATGGAACTATTTAAGATTAGAGAGCTAGTTTGCCAACAGCCGCAAAGTACTACAGATGATTCTATTAGGGCATCTAGGGAAGTTTAATCTGAAGAAATGTCAGTAATATTTAAGATGAACAGCCAATGGGTTCTCAAAATATGCAACCAGTAAACATCCTAAACATGCCTATTCACACTTTGGCATTACCCATCCACATTAACATCGATGCCCCCTCACAAAGGGTAAATGCAATAATCACTACTACACAAAAAGAATTAATGGTCCTTAACTTTAACAAGGAAGAATAGTCTATGCAAAAGCAAAGCCATGAATAATGAAATTCGCAAAAAGTCCCATATCATACCAACACTTCTGTTAAGGAATTTGAGAGAGTACAAGTTGAAAGGTAACTACTTTATGGTACTCAGCATGTGGGAGCTAGTCTTATAATATATATGCTAAGCCTAAAGCTCAACAAGGTCAAATGGTAGCATATGTGTAACAAGAAAATGATATTTTCAAGAAATGCCTATAAACCACATTCAATGGAAGCCAAAACCACGGAAAGTTGGGAAAATGAAGAAATTCATTTAGACTACATCCTTACCCTAACCTTTTATTACTCAACAACCTCAGTAGAGTCAAATGATCTCCATTGTCTAACATAATCTACCCAAAGTGGTATAATCTATGTACTAGGATGGAACATTTTCTCTTAAATGATCTCATCAGCTAGTGTATGCTATTTAATGTGGGGATAATTTGGAATGTCCAACATGGTTGGTTAGGGAATTGTAAGCTACTACAAATTATAACTTAACTTACTTGGATGATTCTTTAGATGTAATTAGCTTTTGGATTCATCTTTTCTACTAAAGAATTTAGTAAAGAATTAAGTCTCATAAAATGGTTGTGCTCAAACATGATTGAGATGACAGGGAAGAACAACGCATCCTATGGAATTCCCAAGCTTGAAAACTTAGAGTTAAATACATCTCCTAAAGTTCCATTGGTTAATCTATAATTTGACTCTCAAGAAAGCTTTTTCATGATGAGGCTGGTTATGAAGAATTAAAACTTTACAGAAGTTTCACTATGGCAAACTCCATATTTTAAGCTCCTCTATTATTTCACTACAATTATTTTGCTCTATAAGGCATATAAAATTTGTTCTTTATCTATTTTTTTCAATGCTATTTGATGCTTTTGAATTTATTGTTTATCCCATTCCACTAGACCATTCATGCGAATAGTCATGACATAAAAATGAAAACTGCCTTAGTTGTTCAATACTTCAAGGCCATGATACCAAGAAAGATTTATATGTTGCTTCTATGGAAACAATATACCGTCTTTTGTAACAACATTTAGTCTAATCTTTTGCTTAGGTTCATGTCAAAACATGTCCTTAATAAAAGGAAAAGTCAAATACCTTTTGAAGATTTTCTAGAAAGAAGAGCAAAAACATAGACCTGCAAGAATGCTAACCCAACAAAATTCTAAAAGTTGGTGGATGCTTATCAAAGATGATTAGTTTAAGGGTCATTGAGCATATGGTAGTATGCCCGCTAGAGGCAAATTCCATCTTAACTTTAAAATTCTATATTATTTTTCTAGAAACTATGAAGTTTGAATAAATTTTCATTTATAAATAACGAACCATGAATTTTGTTAATAACAATTTCTGGTATTTAGGATAATAACAATTTTTCAAAATATTTTCTTTGATAGATGATCACATTAGGTTGAACTCTCTTAGAAAGGTCATTCACTTCAATTGATATGATTGTCCTAGACATTTAACAATAGAACTTTCACAACCATAAAAGTTTCATGCCTAAATATTCTTTTTTGGATTTCTTAAGAGTTGAACAAACAAGTTATACTCCTGAAAGATTTAGGCACTGCTAGTTTGACATGTGTTAAACTAATGATGGTATTCCAAGATCTTCCAAATTTATTTGAATATCTTTTTACCATAACTTCCATTAAACTCTTCTAAATCCTTGATTTAGGAAGAATAAAAACAAATATAAGCCAAAAAGGCCTTTTTCTTTGAGATAAAACATTTTCAATCCAATTCTTGATAAATAATATTTGAAATTTGAAGTCTTCCCATACTAATTTGATTTCTTTTCTAAAGGCTACGAAGCTAAAAATGTTGAGGGGCATACCTTAAGCCTTTAAAAATTGACTACAACATCATGTTATTAAGGTACTCAAAATAATTTCTAAAAAAAAAGAATACTTTTCCTAGCAAAATGCTTACCTACTTAAATGGCTTCCTTTGAAATAAAAATGACCATTTTTTTATATATTTTCATGAATATAGATAATTATTCCCTTTGTAGTCCCCTTTAAGCTTGATAATTTAGTCCTTCTAAAAACATTAATCAAAGATCATGCTCTACATCGAAGGGCAATGTGAACAAAGCTTCGAGATTAGAAGGAGCAAATTTCATTCTAAAGTTACAAGAAGAACAAATTGGTTATCACAAGACAAATTTTGAAAACCAATCAAAGTTTAAATTTCAAGTTCCTTTAAAGTGAAAAATGAAAAGTTTAAATATTAAGTTCTTTAAAAATGAAGAATGAAAAAGTTTAATATGTCCTACCATATGATCCGCTATATAAATAGGCAAATGTTATTTTCCATTACGGATAGTAATAGTATGGCGATCATTGTGGGTATAATAGTAGATGCTCCAAACCAAGCTATTATTATTTTTTTTGTTTTTATATTAAGCCTTTTGATTTTTTAAGTAAATGATTTGCCACAAAAGGATTTTTTTTAGTGAACGCATCATTTTTTTAATATTTCATTTTTTAATAATATTTAATTTTTTTTTGTTTCTTGTAAAGGCAAAGAAGAAAATTTTTTCTCCTATTTACTATGGCATTTTCAGACTAATAGGTTTTATGTTACGTCAATTTGAACTTGCACGATCTGTTTAATTACAACCTTATAATGCAATCACATTCTCTCTATTAAGCCCTAATCCATGAACCCACAAACTCCTTGAAATTATATGTGATTCAACCCAAGTATTGTAAACATTTCCCTATTTTCATCCTAAGCATTTTAAATTTCCCATTTATCAAAAAAATCCTATTTTGCTCTCATTCTTCATCAAATCATACGAATTGATCTAAGTTTCTTCAAAATGAAGAATAAAGAAAGTTTAAATTTTAAGCTCTTTCAAAATGAAAAATGAAGAAAGCAAGAACAAAATAAAGAGAAGCAAGGAAAAATGAAAATCAAGAGTAGATGAAAATATAAATGTGTTTTGTCCTAGAAGATATACGAATGGGAATTCTTTTGAAAAAAAATGATCCTTAATTCAATAGAGAAAAAAATAAAGAGAAGCAGGGAAAAAAAGTAAGAGCAAATAAAGAAATGTATATGTATTTTATCTTGAAAGATATGCAGATGGGAATTCTTCTGAAGAATAATGATTTTTTATTCAATTGCCTTAAAACACTTGATTTAGACCTATTTATCCTTTCTTTTTGAACCCTAAACCATGCCCTATGTTACATACCTATAAACGTTTATTTTGATCAAACATAGTTATTTGAGCTATTAAGCCATTCCTAAGAAGCTCATTTCAAATTCATCTTTTTGGAGATTTTTGAGTTCTTAAGAATATAAGGGGGCAATCGACTAAAAACTGAAGTTATAGAGTGAAAATCTAAAAGGGCAGTCTAAAACAAACTTAAAAGCTTTGGAATGATCCTAAACTGTCAAACGTAGCAACAAAAAAAAACCTTCTATATTAATCTAAAAATAATCCTAAACCTTTGAAAATTTCACAACAACACCAAAAGGTTAAGTCAAATGCCCAAGCGTTGATTTGATTCAAGATAACCTTTAGAACTTTCATGCCCAACCTTAGAAATTGGTGTTTACCAAAAACTTTTTGAATTAACCTTTTAAAACTTGTTGTTTGCAACCATTAGTTTAATATCTTTGATCTATTTTATTTTAATTAAAAAGGATGTTATGAATTGATTATTTAGCTTTTAAGGAATTTCCATAAAAGAAACATCCACTTGAACTTGATCTTGATAAACTTTAACCTTGTTATACCAATTTCTTCAAATCAAATTTTAACAATGCTACCCTATTTGTGCCTTTAAATTCATTTCCTCCTCTCATTTCAAAATATCCAAAATTATGATCATCAATCATAAAAAATGCTTTATAGATGAAAATTCATTGTTTAAATCATTCTATAATTTCAATATTTTTGATCAAATAGATCTGTTTCCCAGTTAAAATTAGAAGATGATCTCATTCTGTAAATCTTGGAATTCAGATAAATTTAGATACTTATTATATTTTCAATAGATGTTTGTAAATATGCCTTGAGTGGATACTTTTTGACTAAATAAAGCTATACCTTAAATTGATAAACACTAATTGAATATTTAGTGATTTTTTAAGAAAAAATGAATAATTCCTAAATTCTTTAAATCAATATTAAAAGAAGGATTTCAAGAGGCAAAAATCAAATCACCCTTTAACCTTCAACAGTAAACTATCAAGAAGAAAATAAATTGGCAATAATAAGGCTCAGATTGATGAAGCCTTATCGACATATAGGAATCCTTATGATATATGAAATCCTTGTCCTCTTCATCTAATCTTTTGAAAGATAAGTGAAGTAGGATTTAAGTTTGTTAGTAATATGTCTTCTTCATGTAATCTTGTGAAAGTTAGGTGAAGTAAGATTTACGTTTGTCAGCTATATATCCTCTTCATTTGATCTTATGAAAGGTAAAAGAACTAGAATTTAAGTCTACTTTGTTCAATCCTTTAAAAGGTAGGCAGAGTTTTGAGTAAGTTATCCTCTTTATTTGATCATGTGAAAGGTAGGCTAAGTAAGATTTAGCTTTACTTCATTCAATATCATAATGGGTAGGTGGAGTTTTGAGTAAGTCTAGTTCAATCCTATGAAAGGTAGGTGTAGTTCAAAGGAAAATATCATTTTTGTTCGATCTATAAAGGGTAGGCAGAGTTATAAGTAAGATTTCTTCTTTATTCGATCTAATGAAAAGTAGGTAAAAGAGGATTTAATCTACTTTATTCGATGCCATAGAAGGTAGATGAAGTTTTAAGTAAGATATCCTCTTCATTCAATCTCGTAAAAGGTAAACAAAGTTTTGAGTAAGATATCCTCTTTATTCAATCCTGTGAAAAGTACATGAAGTAGGATTTAAGTCTACTTTATTCGATCTTATAAAGGGAAAGCCAACTATTGAGTAAAATATCCTTTTTGTTTAATCTAGTGAAGGGCAGGCAGAATTTTAAATAAGTTATCCTCTTCGATCAATCCTATGAAAGGTAAGTAAAGTTGGATTGAAGTGTACTTCATTTAATCTTGCCAAGGGTAGGTGGAGTGTTAAGTAAGACATCTTCTTTGTTTGATCTTGTGAAAAGTAGGTGAAGTTTTGAGTAAGATATCCTCTTTATTCGATCCTACGAAGGGTAGCTGGTGTTTTAAGTAAGCTATCTTCTTCATTTGATCATTTGATCCTATGAAAGATAGTTGAAGTAGGATTTAAGTCTACTTTATTTGATCCCGTAAAGGATAAATAAAGTTTTTAAGTAAGTTATCCTCTTTTTTTAATCCTATGAACGGCATGTAAAATAGGATTTAAGTTAACTTTGTCTGATTCCATGAAGGGTAAATAGAGTTTTAAGATATCCTATTCATTCAATCTTGTGAAAGGTAGGTGAAATAGGATTTATGTCTACTTCATTCGATCCCCTAAAATATAGGTAGAGTTTTAGGTAAGGTATCCTCTTTGTTCAATCCCGTAAAGGCTAGGTGGAGCTTTAAGTAAAATATCATCTTTACTCGATCCTATGAAAGGTAAGTGAAGTAGGATTTAATTCTATTTCATTTGATCCTATTAAGGGTAAGCAAAGTTTTGAATAAGTTTACTCTGCTTGATCTTGCGAATTATAAGCAAAGTTTTGAGTAAGATATTCACTTTATTTGATCCCATGAAGGGAAGTAGAGCTTTAACTAATATGTCCTCTTCATTTAATATCATGGAAGGTAGGTGAAGTAGGATTTAAGTTACCTTTTCACTCAATTTTGTGAAAAGTAAGTGAAATAGGATTTAAGTTTTGTTTGTTCGATCCCGTAAAAGGTAAGTAGAGTTTTAAGTAAGTTATCCTCTTAATTCGATCCTTTAAAAGATAAATGAAGTAGGATTTAAGTCAACTTTATCCAATCTCATGATGGGTAAGCAAAGTTTTAAGTAAGATATCCTCTTTATTTGATCTTGTGAAAGAGAGATAAAGTAGGATTTGAGTCTACTTTGTTGATCCCATAAATGATAAGTAGAGTTTTGAGTAAAATATCATCTTCGTTCAATCCCGTGAAAGATAGGTAAAGTTTTAAACAAGATATCTTCTTCATTCGATCCCATAAAGGTAAGTGAAGTAGGATTTAAGTATACTTTATTCAATCTCATAAAGGGTAAGCAGTGCTTTAAGTAAGTCTACTTTGTTGAATCCCATAAAAGGTAAGCAATATTCTAAGTAAGATATCCACTTTTTTATATTTCATAAAGGATGGGTAGAGTTTTAAGTAAGATGTCCTCTTCATTTGATCTATTAAAGGTAGATAAAGTAGGATTTAAGTCTACTTCATTCAATCCCATAAAGAGTAGGCAGAGTTTTGAGTAAAACATACTCTTCACTCGATCCCATGAAGGGTAGGTAAAGTTTTAAGTAAAATATCCTCTTCATTCGATCTTATAGAAAATAGATAAAATAGGATTTAAATCTACTTCATTTGAACCTGTGAAGGTTAATTAGAGTATTAAGTAAAATATCTTTTGTATTCTATCTGGTGAAAGGTAGGCAAAGTTTCGAGTAATATATCTTCTTTGTTCAATCTTATGAAAGAAAGGTGGAGTTTTAAGTAAGATGTCCTCTTCAGTCGATCTTATGAAAGGTAGGTGAAGTAGGATCCAAGTCTACTTCATTTGATCTCATAAAGAGTAGGTAGAGTTTTGTGTAAATCTACTTTATTCGATCCTTTGAAGGGTATGCTAAGTTTTAAGTAAGATATACTCTTCGTTCGATCTTGTGAAGTGTAAGCAGAGTTTTAGGTAAGATATCCTCTTCATTTGATCTCATGAAGGGTAGTTAGAGTTTCTGAATAAGTTATCTTCTTCATTTGATCCTGTGAAAGGAAGGTGAAGTATGAAGTCTACTTCATTCCATCTCATAGAGGATAGGTCGAGTTTTTAAATAATTTGGCCTCTTTATTTGATACTGTAAAAGGTAAGTGAAAAAAACTTTAAGTCAACTTCACTTAGTTAGAAACCAATGAAATAAAATGGCCTCTTCATTTGATCATGTGAAAGGTTGGTGAACAAGACTCTAAATTATTTTCATTCGATTACACAAAAGGATCGATAAAGGTTTTTTAAGTTCTCTTCATTTAGCACACAACCAACAAAGTTGGCTTATATGTATATAGATATAAAAAACACTTTTCTATACAAGAGCTTATATGGCTTAAACAAAATTGTTTTTATTTAGTTTTTATCGTATTCCTCATATTTAGTAATGGCCAAAGAGGGGTAGCTATAGACAGATAATTTTGTCTAGGCCTTTTCTCTAATAAACCCATAATATTTGAGACCAAGAAAGTAGTAGCCACACAGTAGGGTATACTTCTTTCAAAGTAGGGTATACTTCTTTCAAATGGACTGAACATTTTCAAGACACTTTTAGTCCTATTTAAATAGCCCCTGGCGCATGTTGTAGACACCTAATTTCATCTGGGCCCTTCTTCTAATAATCCTAAATATTTGAGAACAAGAGTCTAGTGACCACCCTGGTGTAAAGTGACCTTCTTTAAATAAGTAGGGCATTTTTAAGATTGATTTAGTAATATTTAAATGGCTGTATGTGTACATGATAGAAAAAGTATAATTTTGAGGGCCAAACTCGGATAAAATGGATAAATATTCAACATAAAAATTAGTTTTTAACTATTTGCATTTCAAATTTTGGAAATCATTTTTGCAGATGATATGTTAGTCAAATATCCCATTTTCAAGAATTTTTGAATTTTTTTATAAAATTTGAAAAGTTAATCATCATATATTTTTATGGATACCTATGCAATGTTTATGTCGATATGCACTCTAAACAGTAAAAAAATTTAAAAATCCATATTGGTATTTTATACTATGAGTTATGACATTGTCAAATTTACAAATTAATTTTGAATTTTTCATTGTATCGCATACTTCTACTTACAAAAGTTTTTCAATGAAAGCTATTCCAAAATTTGAGTTTTTATTTTTATTATTTTTTATAAATTAATATTTTGAGTGAGGTTTTAAATTTAGCTCATTCTCCTTAAGTTAGAATTATTTTTCAAAATTTTCTTATTTTTAATATACAGGGTTTTTTACTTCGTAAAATATTTCAGTGGGATTTTTCTAAATTTGAAATTTTTAAAATTCAATAAATATTTCGATAATTAATGTTAAGTTAGTTTTTGAAAATTTATTTTATTTTATTATTTTTGAATTTTTTACAAATAATAATTTTCTCCGTAAGGATTTTTCTTGTATAGTTTTATGACTTTTAGATTTCAAATCAAGATTTTTTTTATTGTTATTTCATTTCCAAAATTTTGTTTATGACTACTAATTTTAATTTTAATTTTTTATTATTTTATTTTATTTTAGTTTTTAAAACTAGTTTCATGGAAACTAGTTTAATTAGATTCCAACTATTTCCCTAGCCAAATTAGTTTGGTTTTAACCATGCCATTAGATTATCTTACCTTAATAATCATTAAGAAGGATAAGTCATAGCTAATAGTGCACTTTAATTTAATGCCATCTAATTTCTAAATTACAAATATCCATAAAAAATATAATTAAAATAATTAATAAAAATTAATTATAATTTCTGACCAAATGGATTTTTTCATCCCCTTGGTCGAACCTCCCCCTTATAAATAGGGGTGATATATTTTAGGGAGGCTATTCACCTTTGGAAGAAACAATGCTATAAACATCGAATGTTCTCTAAGTTTAAGGTTTTCTAAGGTAGATTTTCTTCAAAAAGCTTTAGTTTTTGTTCATTTCATTCTTTTTTAAGCTCATGGATTTTAATCCTTGTTGAAAAGCTAAGCTTGATAGCTATGAACTATTTTCTTTGATTAGTTTGTTATGTTTGATTTTTTTCACAATAGCTTTTCTTTTTTTCACATGAAATTTGTTCTTGTTATTATGATGTTGATTTTTGGTCTATGATGTTTAATTTGTCATATATACGATCATATGGATACTATGTTCCTTAGCATTTTCTTGTTAATATGTTGGAACATGTTTAGATGTTTATTTTTTATGATTTCTTACATGATGAGGTTGACTTGTGCTTGATCAAGTTTGTATATATGATTACTAAGTTGGAAAATTTCTGTTTAGTGGGTTGTTTAATGTTAGCTTAACCTAATGTATGTGTATATGATTATTTTTTAATTTTTATGGCTACTTTGTAAATATAAAAAGTTTAGAGCTAAATTGTAATATATATATATATATTCTTAGGCATTTCATACTTGGCCAAGAGGTTCATGTAAACCTAGAAATGTATTTTTATGCATTTTATCATGTTGAAATACATTTTTTGGATTTTTGAGATTTTTTGTAATTTTAAAAAGTTTAGGGTTTTATTTGTAAATATTAAAAAATTTGTTTCAAGGCCAAAGCTAATTGGTCAAAACCTTTTTTTATAATTTTTAAATGTGGTTTTTATGTTGATTTTGATATATTTGATGTTTAATTTTGTGTTTTAATTATGTAGGGACCAATTTGCAAATTTAGAAAAGTTTAGGGAAAATTGGGAAAACCTAGTATTTTAGGTCAAAATGGTCATTTCTAACCAAAAATTTCCCCATTTAGGGCATTTTAATTAGTTTTAGCGTTCTTCTGGTCCTCTGATAGGGTGTAGAGTATTGACTAAACTTTCGTATTCTTTTAATTCTCTAGGAGGGTACGAATGTAATTTTGAAAAATTTTAGGGGTTTAATTTTAATTTTTGCATTTTAGGTCACCTTAATATCTAAATTACCATTTAGGGTAAAAAGGTCATTTCTTATCATTTTTGTGTCTTTTAAAGTCATCGAGATACTCTCAAGACGAAGGTAATCTTTGACAACATTTTAGTAATTTCCCTTAAAACCAAATCTAATGTAGTCACAAGGATGCTTTTATGCCAAAGGTGTGTATTTATGATAGGTTCACCATGCTATGATCATTTTCGAGTCCTTTAGGATTATCAAGATACTTTCATGTCAAAGGTATACCGTAAGGGCATTTTCATAATTTTACATTATAACCAAGTCCTATGTGACTACTGGATACTTTCATGTCAAAGGTACACATTAAGGATAGGTTCATCATTTTAGACTATTTCTAGGTTTTAAGATACTCTATTAATACTTTTAATAAAATCAAAAATTTTTTAGACAACTAAAGCAATGTTTTTGAGTTAAAATAATACGTGAAATTTCTCTTAGAATATTAAAGGGGTTCTGTGGATTATTTTAATACTGAGATATCCTTTTCAAAAAGGAAATCAAGAATTTTCAATTTTGTAAAACAAAATATTCCGTATTCCATTGGTCCTAATGTAGGGTGCAAAAGATATTTTGACTTTCAAAAAATTATTAAAAACCCAATCTTCTTATATGGAATAATAAATATAGAATATTATTTTTATGTGTGAGAATTAAAATTAAATATTATAGTCACTTAATTTTGTCCATGCCCTCTTTCCCTGATAATCCAAAAATATCTTAGACTAAAACTAAGTGGCTATCTAATAAAGCTAGGCTTCTTTCAGGTAAAATGAACATTTTCAAGACCTTTTTAGTTATACTTAAAGGATTACAGGTGCAAGTAACAAAATTAGTGCCGTTTCAAGGGTCGTACATTACAATTCTCGTATAAAAAGATGAATTTTAATGTAAAAGATTAGTTTTTAATTTTAAGCTTGTGAAATTTTGGACTTTTTTTTTTTGCGGATGCTACCATGGTCAAATTTCTCATTTTTAGGAATTTCTTGAGAATTCATTGTTAAATTTAGGAAGTTGACCATCATATTTTTTTTAACAATACCTAAGTAGTATTTATACCGATATGCATTTCAGAAAATCATAAATATTCAAGGAAAAATTCATATTGGCATTTTATACCACAAGGTGTCAAGTTGTCCATTTTAGTAAATAATTATGAATTTTTCACAATACTGTGAGTATCATACTCATGAAATTTTTCAATAAAAATTATTTCAAATTTCGTATTTTTTTTATTTTTATAAATTAATATTTTGATTAGTGCGTTGGATCAAATTCATTTTTATAAAATTTAAACATATTTTTGAACTTTTTTCGTTTCCAAAATACAAAGTTTTCTCCTTCAAAAATTTTTTGATAAGATTTTTCTTAGTTTATAATTTTTAAAATTATTCAAATATTATTGTTTAATTCATATTTAATTGCCTTTTCAAAATTTAATTTATTTTATGAGTTTTTTTTATAATTTTCTAGTTTCCAAAAAAAAAAATTACTTTGTAAATTTTCTCGAAAAGATTTTTCTGAGTTTATAATTTTTAAAAATTCTTCAAATATGATTATTTAATTCATGTTCAATTAGTATTTCAAAATTCAATTTATTTTATGAGTTTTGTTTTTATATAACTTTTAATTTCCAAAATCAGAGTTTTCTACTCCGTAAGTTTTTTTGATCGAATTTTTTTAAGTTTATAATTTTCAAAATTCTTCAAATATTTGCATTAAATTCATATTAAACCATTTCTTCAAGATTCATATTAATAAAATATATTTTATGAGTTTAGCATCTTTTTATATATAATAATTTTTTTAGGTAAAGGTTGTTCTCATACAAATTTTATGAATTTGGAATTTTAACGATTTTTTCTTGAACATTAAAATTGTTTTTGTTATTAGATTAAATTAAATTAATCATATAAAATTTTATTTCGCATGCATAATTTTTAATTTTTAATTTTTACAATTCAGTCTTTCTAATTAATTTTTATGGTATAAATTTACATAATACATGGAAACATCATCCAAAATTTTCCTAAAGCTTGATGATGTCATCATGATGCAATTCATAAAATGACAAAAGTAATTAATTTAAATCAAATCAATCCGTAAAATAATAAAATAAATATTAACTAAATAAAAAATCCTAGATTTTTCTAGGACCATTTCGACCAGGGGTTGTTTCTTCAACCCTTGGCCAAATTCCATCCCCTATAAATAGTGGATGGGTTTTCTGAATTTGAAGACTTTAGCTTAAAGGAAGAAAAATAGAAAAAAATTAAAAATTTCATTAGGTTTTAAATTTTTAAGGGTAAATTCTTTAGTTTTTGTTATTTTTATTCATTTTTCTTCCTTTTAATTAAAAATTGATATTTTTATGTATATATTTTTGTGTTATTTTTCTTAGTAACTTTCATGTTGTTTTATGTTGATTTATTCAGTATTCGTAAAAATTGTGACATGTATATATGTTGATATTTATGAAATATGTCATAAAAAATATTGTTTTTAATTGACATATATGCTAATCGAAAATGTTTGTGGGCCTTGGATAATTTTTTATGCTTCATTTCATTATATTTAGTGCTATTTTGCAAAGAATGAAACTTTTAGGGGCATAAAAGTAATTTTTTCAAAATTTTGAAGGCCTTCTAGGGTTGCTGAATCTGATCTTGATGATTTTATGATGTTTTGATTTTATTTAGCTTATTTTGTGATTATAGAAAATATAAGACTAAATTGCAAAAATTGTAAAATTTATTTATGGCCATTTGTGCTTGTTTGATTGCCTGTGGTTATTTATGACATTGTTTTTAGGCTTAGTTTAACATATTTGAGTCGGTTTTATGCGTTTTCCATCATTTTGGGGTCATTTTATAATTTTAAAAAGTTCAAAGACTTATTTGCAAAATTATAAAATTTTTGTTCCAATGACACAGGTGCTTGGTTGAATTGGAATTGTGAATATTGGTATGATTTCCATAAGTTTTTGTGATGAATTTTTAGTTTAATTATGTGTTTATTTCATGTAAGGACTAAATTGTAAAGTTTAAAACTTTTAAGGACCATTTGGAAAAACTTTCCATTTTAGAGTTAATATGCTATTTTTAAGATTTTAAGAATATTTTAACATTTCTATGGTCTTCCATAAGGTTGGAGAAATTATTAAACATTTCATATTCCTTCGGGTTTTTATTAGGGTATGAAATGCATTTTTAAAAGGTTTAAGGGCTTATTTGCAAAATTGCAAAATTTTGTTCTAAGGTCGTAGGTGTTTGGCTGAATTGATATTGTGATCTTTGGTATTTGCATAATGTTTGTAATGAATTTTGTGTTTAATTATGTGTTTATTTTGAATAAGGACTAACTTGTAAAGTTTGCAAAGTTTGCAAACTTTAGAGATCATTTAGAAAAATCTTGCATTTTAGGGTTAATGTAATATTTTTTATATTTTAAAAATATTTTTAGCATTTTTCCAGCCTTTCTAAGGGGCATAGAAATTATTAAAACCTTTTTTATTATTTCGATTTTCCTTTAGGATACGACATGTAATGTGGAAAAATTTAGGCACCTATTAGCAATTTGTGCATGCTAGGTGACTTTTAGTGTCTAAATTACCCACAGAGGGTATAATTATCATCTCATATCATTTTTGGGTCCTCCAAGATATCAGGACACTTTTGTGTCAAAGATAAACCTTATGGTATATTAGTAATTTCCTTGGAATCGAGTTTTATTTGATCACCATGATTCTTCTAGTTTAAGGTGTACAATAAGAATAGGTCCATTTATTTATGATGTCATTTAGCCCTTTAATAATTATAAGTCTTAGGCACACCCCAGGGGTATTCAGGTAATTATCATGATACTTATATGTCAAAGGTACAAATAGGGATAGGTTCATCTTTATATAAAGTTGTGGAGTCTTTTAGGGTTACTAAGATACTTTTATGTCAAAAGTAGACCTTAGGGATATTTTAGTAATTTATGTTAAAACCAACTCCTATGTATCAAAGGGATACTTTTATGTTGAAGCTGTACACTAGATATAGGTTCGTTTTTTATTAAGTTATTCAGTCCTTTAGGGTATCAAGATGCATATATGTCAAAGGTACTTCTTAGGGACATTTTATTAATTCATTTTGGAATCGTGTCCTTTAAGGTCATCTAGGTACTTTTAGGTCAAATGTGTACTTTAATGGATATGTTGGTCAAATTGACCCAAATTAAGATCCATAGAGTTGAGTTGAGTTTAATACATTTTGTGTAAACCAAGTATTAGGATAATTTTTAATATTATTAATAAAATTAGAATTTTTGCAAATTAAGGCAATTTCTCTGATGTTATAATAGTACATAAAATTTCTCTCAACATATAAGAAAGATTCTACAGATTATTTTAATAAGAAGATATCATTGTTAAAAATATGAAAGTTAAGATTTTTTTTGAATTTCGAAAAAGTAAAACCTTTTGTATTCTTCTAGCCCTTCAACAGGGTACAAAAGATAATCTTAATTTTCTAAAAGCATTTTGTATTCCATTGGTTCTCCAGCAAAGTATGAAAAAAATGATATAATTGTCATGTTCTTCTGGTCCTCCGGAAGGGTATGAAAGACATTTTGATTTAAGAAAAAAAAAACCTAATTTTTTCACATGAAATAATGAATTTGTTTTATCAAATATTGCATATGGGAAATATAATTGAATATCGAATATTGAAACCGAATAAAAATAAAAATTTCAATTAACATGGGTTTAATAAGTTAACTATGTTC
The DNA here is from genome assembly GCA_029448705.1 of Adansonia digitata. Classification (NCBI taxonomy): domain Eukaryota; kingdom Viridiplantae; phylum Streptophyta; class Magnoliopsida; order Malvales; family Malvaceae; genus Adansonia; species Adansonia digitata. The sequence goes on from JAQSVH010168882.1 coordinate 88,434, forward strand.
AGGCATCATGAAAAGGTCGATCCTTTGATTGCAATAGACTCTCAAACCCTTTTATGTGACCTCTAGTATGAGCACAGACTTTAAAGTTTGTTTTTATGGATTTTATAATCCTCGAGATCTGAACTTTGGTAAATGACCAATCTCACTTGGCCAAAATAAGATTGGTGACAACTCTAGAAAAATGGTCGTTTTGTAATGACTATTTAGAATTAAGTAGACTAAGTGATTCATCTCGAGAACATTGTCCCCAAACACGAAAAATAAAAATTATATTCATAATGATATGGCCCTTAAACTAAAAGAAAAATAATGATATACATAAATAAGAGGTACATATACATTTTTAAGTCGGGCTGGTCAGAATTCATATCTAGGCCATGTTGTGATAGGTTGGTGACTCCATTGGGGATAGGTTAAGGAGTTAGGCCCAAAATTAATTATGTGTTAACTTAATTTTGATTATTAAGTTTCTACTAGTATTTAACTATAATTCTTGATATTTTCTTAAAACAAAAAAATTATTATATCTTTTATTTATATGGAAATTCCAGTATATACTATTTATATTTTTCATTAACTCTTTATTGTTTCTTTGTAGCATTATTTTTGGGGGAATTAAGGATAAGATTGAAAGTGGCGAGTTACAAAAGTTAAGTTGTTCCCCTACCACATGCTATGCACATGTGTACACATTAGATTCTCTTCTAGGTATGTAGAGGGGATATAGGTAACCTAATATTTTAGGACGGGGCAAAGTAGCTTTGCCTTCTGAGGTGTTAGCCTCTGTTTGGACCAACAAAAAGCCTACCAGGTGTAAATTCCTATGCCTGGCTAAGGTGTTAGCCTTGTTACGGGCATGGAAGATACTCCTACTTGAATTGAACCCTTTTCAACATAAACCTTTGGAAGGTAAGGATTAGAGTACCTTATTAGTTCTTTTCGGACTTGGGCATCAATTTAAGAACCTATTTAGGTTTTAAACCTAAACCTCATGTAATGAACTAGAAGGGCCTTACTTGGTTAAAATTATTCCCGATTTTAAAAGGTACCAAATTAGGTGCATATTAGGGAACACCTCTAACTCTTTACTCTTTTAATTTGATATTAATAAGTGTTGATGTATTATTATGATAAATTTTACTTTCATTTATTTCTTTCATTAATTTGTTATGATATCCACATTCTGTGAAAGCTTGTAAATTCATTCATGCATATTTGGTTTATATTTATAAGTTTCACTTTTTTATTTGTTTTATATGCTTATGCATCCATAATTTCTACAATATATTAAAATTATTTCATATATTCAATTTTAAGGATCAAGGCATGGGTGATCAGTTAGAGCTAAGGATGAACACATTGGAATCCATTGAAGGAGTATGAAAATGAAATCCGAACAATGACAAATGAGCTTAATGGATTGATAAATAGGGTTAAGAAATTGAAAAGAGTAGTCAAAGAAATAGGGCATGAGATCCAACAGGTTAAAGAATAAATTTTCAAATTAACATTTGAAGACTTAATAGTTGGATATTGTGTCCTATCAGACATGAATGAAAAGAAGACACCTAATTTTGCATCTACCTATATTAGCTTGCCTTCTAATCCTTTCGATTTTCCTAGCGCTACCCCATCATCTTTCATAATTCACACTAGGAGAAAGCTACAAGAAATTTAACTTGATCTGCTTCAATTTTCTTATAAAGAATTGCTCTTTATTTTGCTTGAGGATCAGCTCATCATTCCTATATACAAGCCTTCCCTTAAACCTTTTGAACCTAAATGTTATGATATTAATGGACGTTGTGAACTCCATGCAGGATTACAAGGGGACTTTATAGAAGAATGCAATAAGTTCAAAAGAAAGGTTTAAGTTTTACTCAAAACTGGCGTAAGTAGATTAAACTAAAGCCAAAGGAGGCTATTAAATTCCCATTGCTTTATGGCAAGTAACATTTTAGGCCTGCTTGCTCAATTTTGTAAATATAGGGTTTAAAAAAAATGAAATGATTAGGATTTAGGAAGATCTCTTGGAAGCACTAACGTAATTAAGAAAATGAAGTATCATAAAATTAATCTTTTTAGGTTACTTTTTAATCTTGTAAATATGGTTTTTCATAATGGATAAATAAAAAAAATATTAGTTCACAAAATAACGATATTGAATTATGATTCGAATTCTTCAATAATTTCCATGTTTGGTATTTAACTAATTACTTAGCCTACAAATCATATCATTGAATATTATCTTATGTGTTATTCATTCATACATTTGTTTTTTATTCAATTTTTCATTTAATTGTAATCATACAAGGATGATAATAATAATGTTAATAAGATACATATATATTCCTGTAGACTAAAAGTTACTTTTTCCTCTTAAGGTGAGGCAATATGAAATCCAAGATAGAAAATGGGGACATTACTTGAAAATATGAGTGGGAACAAGTCTAAAATGATAGAGAGAAAGAGGAACCCAAAATACTCCAAACCACTCAAAGAAGTAAAAAAGAAAAGGAAGTATGGAAGGAAGATTTATGCAAAAGCAAAGCCTTGATCAAATGAATTCATAAATAATCTAGTATTAAACCAACACTTCTACTAGGGATCCGAGGAAGTAGCAGCTAAAAGGACCATAAAAAATAAAAAAATCAAGGAAATCCACTCAGACTCTGCCTTCATCCTTGACCTTTTTTCATTCATCAACATCAATAGTTGCAAAGAAGAATGGAAGTCCTATCTACGTCTTTCATTGAACAACTAATATTTATGCTATTGGTTGCCAAAAGCATTGCAAAATCAAGAATAAAAATAAAGCCAATGCGAAGGATGTTCTCTAGCATAAGATAGAAAAGATCAAATCTATTTTGAAAATAGAGTCGAGAAAGATAGAAAGAAGATCATGGTTCCACATAAAAGTTTGAAAAAGTGTGCAAACCCAAAAAGTCAAATTTGACTGATGCAACAGTATCATTTAGTGTTGAAAAATAAAAGAGAGAAAAAAGAAAAAAGCTTCGATATTGATAATCATGGCATCCATAAGTTTTTATTTAGAAAAATATTTTCAAAGCTTTGATGGTGACATTCAAAGCATTCAAAAATTTTCATTTAGAAAAATGTTTCCAAAGTTTTAATAGCGATATTCAAAGCATTTAGAAGTTTTTATTGAAAAAAAAGTTTTCCAAAGTCTTCGATAGTGATATTCGAAAACAAAGCTTTGATCATGATATTCAAAGCACTTAAGACATTTTCAAGTTTTCGATTATGGTGTTCAAGGACAAGCTTTCAATGGCATACTATACTTAAAAAAAAGGCCCAAAGAATGCTAATTTGGCAAAATTCGATGAGTTGGTGGACGTCTATCAAGGACGATTGGTCTAAGGGTCATTTACCTTATGGTAATATGGCAATCAGGGGTAATTTCTATCTTAACCTTAAATTTTGTGTATTTCCTTTTAGAAACTGTAAATTATGAAATAAATTTTGGTTTTTGGATAGTGTGCATATTATCATCAACCATGAATTATGTCTCATCCATTACATTGAACTATCTAAAAAAGCTTCTTTATTTTCACATGTATGATGTCCTAAACATTCAATCGTAGGCCTTTCACTGTAATAGACCTTTCACAGTCAAATATTCTTTTTTATGGATTCTTTAAAGGTCAAACATATAGGTTATACTTTTAAAAGATTCAAATATTGATAGTCAGACTTGTGTTAAAATAATGAGAGTAATTCTGAGATCTCCCTCATTTGGATAATATTTTACCATAATTTTCATGACACTTTTCTAAATCTTGGATTTAGAAAGAATGAAAGCAAACAAGATCCAAAAATCTCCTTTTTCTTTGAATAAAACTTGTTCAATCCAATGCTTGACATGTTGGATGTGAGATGCGAGATCTTTTCCATGCTAATTTCGATATCTTTTTTAAAAGCTCAACCAAAACCAAGATTCTTTAGTGGTTATGAAGATAAAAATGTTGAGGAGCAAATCTTAAGCTTTTAAAAATTGAATACTACATCATGTCATTAAGGTACTTGAAATGATTTCAGAAAGAAAACAACCTTTTTTCCTAGCAACATGCTTATCAGTTCAAATGATGTGTTTGAAATAAAAATGGCCTTCTTTCTTTATCCCTTCGTAAACATAGAAAATTATCCTTTTGTGGTCCCTTTTGAGCCTGATAATTTATTTTCTATTTTTAAACCCTATTTTTAAACATAGATAATTTATCACCTTCCACACTAAGGCAAGTGAAGTAAAGCTCTATGATTTGAAGGAGCAAATTCTATTTTTAAGTTATAACAAAAACAAGTCAAATCTCAATAAGCAAATTTTGAAAAGAGAAAAAGTTAAAATTTCAAGTTCCAATATTCAAACTAAAAAATGAAGAAAACTTCAAATACTTCCAAAATAAAAAATAAAGAAAACTACATGAAAAAAGAAAAAAATAGAAAAAATAAAAAATAGAAAAAGATAAAGAAATGAAGATTTGTTCACCTTGAAAGACATATATGATTCAGTTCTTTTTGAAAAGAAATGATCATTTATTCAATTACCCTTTAACATTTGATTTAGGCCTATTTATCCTTTCTTTTTGAACCCTAAACCATGGCCTATAGTATAAACCTATCAAAGTCCATTTTGATCAAACATAACTATATGAGTTGTCAAGCTATTCCTAGGAAGCTCCTTTCAAATCCATCTTGCTAGATGATTTTTGAGTTCTTTAGAATATGATGCGGTTATCAATTAAAAAATGAAATTCTAGAGTGAAAACTCAAAAAAGCCAGTGTCGAACAAACTAAAAGGCTTTGGAATTGCTTATACACTAACAAGGATAGCCTCTAATAGAAAAAAACCATTTTTGTTAATCCAAAAATCACCAAAACCTTGGAAAATTTCATGAAATAAAAAAAAGTTGAATTAATTGCTCAAACTTTAATTCTTTTCAAAATAACCCTTTAAAATTTTGTGCCCAAAATGTTTACCAAAAGCTTTGCAAACTAACCTCTTAAGATTTGGTGTTTACTAACATTACTTTAACAATTGTCAAGCTATATAGCATTTGAAAATTAAAAGGATGTTATAATTTAATTGTTTGTCTTTAAAGAAATACATAAGAAATGAACATTTACCTAAGTTTGGTCCTGATAAAACTAAACCTTGCTTTATAAATTTCTTCAAAACAAATTTTAGTAGTACCACCCTATTTGTTTATACTCATTTTTTCATCTCAGTCAAAGATGTCCCAAATGGTGATCATCGATTATAAGAAAGTTTTAACATCATGATAAAGATAGCATATCCATTATCTTTGATATTTGAAAATTCATGGTTGAAATGATTTTAAAATTTTCATAAATTTTGATCAAGTAGATCCTTTCCCAGATTAGAATAAAAAGGTGATCTCATTCCATAAATCCTTGAGCAGATAAATATTACATAGGTTATATCTTGTAACTGATCAACACTAATTTGATGTTTTACGTTTGATAATTTATTAGGAAAAATTAAACAATCCCTTAAAAAAATTTTTTGCCTCTTCACATGATCTTATTATTAGGGAGGTGAAGAAGGCTTTGAAAAAGTTTCGATGGTGATATTTAAAGCATTTAAAAGTTTTCATTCAAAAAATGTTTTCAGAGGCTTTTATGGTGAAATTCGAAGCATTAAAAGTTTCCATTTAGCAAAATGTTTTCAAAGCTTTGATGATGATATTTAAAGCATTCAAAAGTTTTCATTTAGAAAAATGTTTTCAAAGCTGCAATGGTGATATTCGAAGCATTCAGAAGTTTTCATTCAAAAAATGTTTTCCAAGCTTCGATACTGATATTCGAAGAAAAGCATCTAAAGAATTTTCAAACCTTCAGGAAGATTTCTATCACCTTTTCATGTGATCTTACTGTCAAGTAGATAAAAAAGGCTTTGAAGAAATTTGTCACCTCTTAACGCGATCTTATTGTTTGGTAGGTAAAGAAGGCATAAAGCTTTAATGGTGATATTCAAAGCATTCAATAGTTTTCATTTAGAAAAAAAATGTTTTCAAAGTTTTAATGGTGATATTTGAAGCATGTAAAAGAATTTTCAAACTTTCAATAGATTTATATCACCTTTTCACATGATCATATTGCCATATAGGTAAAGAAGGCTTGCTATTTGAAGCATTTAAAAGTTTTCATTAAAGAAAGTTTTTAAAAACTTCAATGGTGATATTCGAAGCATTCAAAAGTTTTTATATAGAAAATGTTTTCGAAGCTTTGATGGTGATATTAGAAGCATTTAAAAAAATTTTGAAAGCTGTGAAAGAAATCTATGGCTTCTTCATGCAATCATTGTGTCGGTAGGTGGAAAAGCCTTTGAAAGAAATTCTCTTCATGCAATCATGTCATCAGGTAGGTGAAGTAGGATTTAAGATAACTTCATCCGATTAAGCAAAAGGATCAGTGAAGTTTTCTATGTTCTCTCCAATGAATATATATATTAAAAAAAACTTTTTTAGAAAATGCTTATATTACCCAAACAAAATTATTTCTATTTGGTCTTTGCCCGACTCCTGATTCATAGCAATGACCAAAAAAGGCTAGTTGTAGACACCTAATTCTATCTGGCCTTCTTTGATAATCCAAAAATATCTAAAACCTAGAACTAAGTGGCCACCCAATAAAGGCAAGCTTGCTTCAAGTAAAATGAACATTTTCAAGACCTATTTATTTGTGCTTAAATGATCGCAAGTGCACGTGATAGAATTAGCGCCATTTCAAGTGTTGTACATTACAAATCTTAGATAAAAAAATGAACTTTAAGTTAAAAAATTAGTTTTTAATTTTATGCTTGTGAATCGCAGACAAATTTACCATTTTTAGGAATTTTTTGAGAATTGTTCATTAAATTTGGGAAGTTGACCATCTATATTTATATTGATACTTTTGTAGTATTGATATTGATATGCACTTCAAAATTTTAAAAATATTCAAGAAAACATTCGTGTTGGCATTTTATATCACAAGCAGTAGGTTGTCTATTTTCGTAAATAATTGAGAATTTTTCATAGTGCTACTAGTATCATATTCGAGAAATTTTTCAATAAAATTATTTCAAATTTTTTATTTTCATCGTTATTATTTTTGTAAATTAATATTTTGATTAGTTTGTTGGATAAATTCATTTTTTAAAAATTTGAACATATTTTTTGAATTTTCCCATTTCCAAAATACAAAGTTTCCTAGTTCGTAAATTTTTTAGTAAGATTTTTTTTAAGTTTATAATTTTTAAAATTCTACAAATATTATTGTTTAATTTATACTAAATTAGTTTCTCAAATTCAATTTATTTTATGAGTTTTGTTTTTTTTAGAATTTTTTTATTTCTAAGATACGGAGTAGAATATTTTTGAGAAGATTTTTTTGAGTCCATAATTTTTAAAATTCTTCAAACATTATTGTTCAATTCATATTAGATCAGTTTTTTTAAAATTCAATTTATTTTATGAGTTTTTCTAGAATTTTCCTGTTTCTAGGATATAGAGTTTTCTACTCTGTAATATTTTTGACGAGAATTTCCCTGAGTTTATAATTTTTGAAATTCTTATATTTTCATTAAATTTATATTAAATCAATTCTTAAAATTTTAATTTATTTTATGTATTTTGCATTTTTTTACATATAATGATTTTTCCTGTAACAGTGTTTTTCATAAAATTGTATGAGTTTAGAATTTAATAGTTTTTTCTTGAACATTAAAATTTTTTTGTTATTTGATTAAATTAAATTAATTTTATGAGTTTTTATTTCACATACAAAATTTTTAATTTTTACAATGTAGTCCTTCTAATTAATTTTTATGGTATAATTTTACATAATATATAAAAATATCATCTAAGATTTTCTAAAGCTTGATGATGTCATGCATGATGCAATTCATAAAATGACAAAAGTAACAAAGGATTGCTTATTAATAAAGGATTGCTTTCTCAATTTAAAGACGTTAGCTTGAAGGAAGAAAAATACAAAAAAATCACAAAATTTCATTAGGTTTTCAAGCTTTTTAAGGTAAATTATTTTACTAAATGTCGCAATGTACCCCGGGGTGGATCCTTGCGGATCTATGAGTGCGCACGACTTAAAATATTTTTCTGACTTAGAAGTGTCTCCTTGATTGAGACTATCCTTTGGAGTTGTGATGAGAGCGAGAAAGTACAGATTCTCGACTTATGACACAGTGAGGGAGACCATAAGATGAATCACTCATCTTATTGGTCTCGTATGACCATCATAAAATGGTCAAGCTTGGAGTCGCCACCGATCATTTCGGGCTAGGCATGATCGGATGCCTATTGAAACCTATGTTCTGAGTTACAAA
>JAQSVH010168893.1:0-20729 GCA_029448705.1 Adansonia digitata
CTGAATTAATTCACAGACATCTCTAATCATATGTTATTTATTTTTATTTAACGAAAGTGACTTTTGATTAATTTCAGCAATTTGATTTGGTAATGTCTATCTAATTGCATAATAAATATAAAATTCTTTCTGTATTAAATGTTATCATTATATTATGAAGGAAATAAATTTGATTTATATAGAAGACTGTGGAAGAGAAAAATAACACTGCCGACAATACATGATGGTATTAAATACAAAATGTGAACAAAGGAGGAAAGTCATTTTCCTTAGTCAAAATCAGGGAAGCAACCCAAATGTTTTATAATCATAATGAGGGACAAGTTGTTGTACATTTGTAAAACTAAATTAACAAAACTGTAAGGAAAATGTTTTTTATTCGGCATGTTTTGGTAGGTAAGTATGAACTCTCTCGTTCTCTCTACCATGCAAATTTAATAAATTGGTTGTTATGAATAGAATTAGTAGGTGATATTTTTCTAAAGTATACTTAAAATGATAGTGATTTTTCTTATTTTACATGTAAATTAAGTGGTCATTTTATGCGTGCTGCTTCTATTTTTAATTGGATTTGTATCATCACGTTGACATTGTTTATAAAATTTAAAAATCGTATTGAAAGTAAATGAAATAATTTTTTTATTTAAAAACTAAATAAATAAATAAATAAATATATGTGTTAATCTTTTATTCCTTTATAAAATTAAAAAAATTTTAGTGTTAATATATATATATATATATAAATAACTCATACGCATGATATTCTATTACGCTTGGCTCATCAATCAAACGTTTAGAAGTTCTAGTATTATTTTTGACATGTGAAATTAAACGACCCCTACTCAAAGGAAAAAAAGGGATGGTTTGAAAACTTTGGACTTTGAAGCAATTTCAAGAACTAAGCCCATTAGAACGAGCCCAAACCAGTAAAGTATAAAAGAACAGCCTCTTGGTACCGAAGATAATATTGAACCTTTTATCACGCGATTTATTAATAAAATAATAAAATTTTAATTTAAAATAATTTAATTTTTAGTAATTTTGAAAACAATTACTCAACCTATAAACATTCCTCGTCACGACAACAACCCTAAAACATGCATGGCCTGTCTGTCCATGCGGCAATGTCAGTCTAGGTAGCCTCTAAACAACCTAGCGAGAAAGAAAAAATTAATTTCTACAGCCTGATTGATTGGATAATTATTATTTTTTAATGTAATCGAGTGATTAAAATAAAAAAATTGTAAATAGATAGTTGACCCCTCTTACAATCGCTACAATTGAGCTGTATTTGGGCCTGTATTATTTTAGTGATCCAATATTCCCGCTTGGGCCTTTTTTGTAAAACAATGTAGTTTAAGCCTTGATATGATAAATGGCCCAAAAAAGGTCTTCATGTGATGTTGTTGGAAAAAGAAGGGGAAAAAGACAGCAAATTTGGTTGGTGCATTGGAATTTCAGCCTATATACATCTCTATATGTAAAACATACGACGGATTCATAGTTAATAGTTTCAAATAGAGCAGACAGCTAATTTATATTTGTTAAGTTCATAAGCATTCGATGGATATGGGTAAATAAATGTTGACTCAGGCAACGAAAGTAATTAATCTCTCTTTTCATTTCCTATTTATTCCTTATCTTTCCACCACTCTTCATATTTTATAATATTGATTTAAATATCAAAATGATCTCTAAAATCAGATTTTGATATGCATTTAACATTGTCCTATATATGCGTGTCATCTTTGGCTCCCGACAGCTTATAAAACCTCGTCAATCCATTTTTACAATAAAACATCAACACATTTCTACAAATCTAGATTCACTCTACAAAGTAGAGAGATTAAAAATCCACATATTTTATATAAGCTAAAACATAAAAGTTTCCTAAATTAATACCTAGATTTAAAACTTTTGATCAACCTCGTTAATTTTCAAGTCACTGTCAATTAGGTCATCACCTCCATCTCCATGTTTGTTTAAGAAATTAATTAATTAGTTAATTAATTAATTAATTATGAGGCATGGCTCACACATGAATGGCTGGGTTGTTGCTTCAGCCAGCCTCACCCCCTTTCAATCAGCTAATCAACGGAACCACCCCACCAAACGGTTTTTTCCTTTCGTACTCTACCCTTTTTCAAGCTTCAACCTCTTTAATTTCCCACATCTCTAATTAATAGTAAATAAAAAAAAACTCAACAAGACCAATAGTCTCATGCATATGATTATTACTTTGTTAGGACATATTTAAGATTGAGTAACTCATTCAACTTAAATTAGATCAGATAATTTATCTAGTTTAAATTAAATCTGAGTTGAATTTAAATTTTTATTTGAATTAAGATGATTAAATTTGAATCATTATTTATTTAATAAAAAATATTTTTATTTAAATTAAATTATAAAAAATATATAAATATTAATTTAAAATAAGTTTTAATAATAAAAGGGATTGAATGAAATGAAATAAGGAACTTAAAGGAAACTGAATCGCGATCCTATCAAATCATAAGCCCTCCAAATTACTTTATAGAGTAATTATTTTATGCTTGTGATTTGCCGATTTTATGATAATCAATAAAAATGTTTCCCAATCCTTAAAAAAAAAAAAAGGGGGGGGTGCTTTTCTTTTCAAGTTGGTGTGTCACTGTTATTTTCTTTTTGTTTGGAAGGGAAGAAAAGAAAAAGGAAAATAAAAAAGAATAGAATCATTTTACTTGTTTGATAGGGAATAAGTAATAAACGGGGCAAAAAAACAAGATGTAACTTTGACAATTTTACTGTCAACTAAATCAAGCGAATGCGAAATTGGGTACTTGATTTAGTAAAATCATTAGCTTCCTTAAAATTTGGGAAACATTGCCAACTTATTGTAATTAATGTTAGGTATATTTTCTTTACAAGGTGTAGAAACTAGAAAATTTTCTTTAAATTTTGTTACTTACTAAAATTAATTAAATTATGATTTATAATAAATATTATATATTAATTTTAATAATTAATTTAATAAATTTTAATATACCTAAGATGAAATTAATTGTGTCCAAAATCAAGCATTTAACATTAAGCTTTGCCGTTGCCGCCTGGCTTGGGCCCCTAAATCATGGGCTAGCGTCTTCGTCTCTCCCACCGCCCCCCCTCCCGTTTCTCTCTATTTATTTTTCACTGTATCAAAAATAAAACCAAACATAAACAGAAAGGAGAAGAAAATAGACACCAAAGCAAAAGCGGAAGAACTGACAAATAACCCGTAATGATTTTCATCCGTAATTTCAAAGTAATTATCAATTACTTTCATTTAATCAAATTCTTAAACCCACGCTTCACACCAAATCAACCCAACCAAAATAAACAAATAATCTCCTCTTAATTCTCCATTACTTCCTTCTTCTTCTTCTTTTTCTTCTTCTTCTTCTTCTTCTTCTTCTCTGTGTCACTGGAGCTTCAGGGGAGGGGAAAGAAATGAAGCTCTCGGCTTTGCAGCAGAGCTACGTCAACCGTCGAAGCAACAGCTTCAGATCATCGGGACCGTTAGATTCTTCTTCCGACACCGCCTTTAAGTCTCCAGCTGCTATTTTCTGGCTTTTCCTCCACGGTCTCTCTTGCTTGATTAGCTTAGTGCTGGGTTTCCGTTTTTCTCGCTTGGTGTTCTTTTTGTTTTCCACCAACTTATACACCTCGCCTTTTCACTCCTCTCCCGAACTCGCCAAAACGACCATCGATGTCCACTCCGTTCTGCCTGCCAATCCTGTCAGCAACGTCGAGTTGCCGTTTCTTAACGAGACGGCTACGAATTCGCGAGTGGTTGTAGGGCGGCACGGGATCCGGATCAGGCCATGGCCGCACCCGAACCCGATTGAGGTCATGAAGGCGCACCGGATCATAGAAATTGTTCAAAAGGAGCAGAGGTTACAATTCGGGGTTAAGGATCCCAGGACAATCATAGTGGTCACGCCCACGTATGTACGGACTTTCCAAGCGTTGCATTTGACCGGTGTGATGCACTCGTTAATGCTGGTTCCTTACGATCTGGTTTGGATCGTTGTGGAAGCTGGTGGCCTCAGCAAAGAAACGGCGTCGCTTACTGCGAAATCCGGTTTGAAAACTATACATGTCGGATTCAATCAACGGATGCCGAATTCCTGGGACGAACGATATAAATTGGAGTCCAAAATGCGACTTCGTGCTTTAAGGTAATCATCATTTATTTAATCCTTATTTACATTGAAAAAAAAAAAAGACAGTTTATGCGTTTTGGAAATAGTTTGTAAGAAATTTAGAATTGATTCAATTTTTGTATGTGTTAATTTTTGGGGGCAGAATTGTAAGAGAGAAGAAATTGGATGGAATTGTTATGTTTGCTGATGATAGTAATATGCATAGCATGGAACTTTTTGATGAGATCCAAAATGTTAAATGGTTCGGGACAGTTTCAGTTGGAATACTTGCGAACTTCGCTAATACTGATGAGATGGTGGATCAGAATAAGGGGAAAGAGGAGAATCCTAGAATGCCAGTTCAAGGTCCAGCTTGTAATGCATCTAATATGTTGGCAGGGTGGCATACGTTTAATACATTGCCCTTTGCAGGGAAAGGTGCTGTTTATATTGATGATAGAGCGACCGTGCTGCCTAGGAAGTTGGAGTGGTCGGGGTTTGTTTTGAATTCTAGGTTGCTTTGGGAAGATGGAGATAAGCCGGAATGGATCAAGGACATCGATACATTGGATGGGGATATAGAGAGCCCTTTGGATTTGGTTAAAGACCCTTCAGTGGTGGAGCCACTTGGAAGCTGTGGACGTCAAGTTTTGCTCTGGTGGCTCCGAGTTGAAGCTCGTGGTGATAGCAAGTTTCCTCCTAGGTTAATATCTTATCCTATTCTCCTCATATTAGTATTGTGTTTCCTAATGCTTTCAATGGCAGTCAATTATCATCTCAATACATTCATAATGATTAATATAAGTAAATGGTAGTTTGTGACTGCCAAATTATGTAGTTCTTCCTTGTCACGTGATTTAGGTTTCGATAATGATGTTTTATAGAAGGTTATATAATATAATTGATATCAGACTGATCGTATAGTAAGAAACTTAAATACTAGATCACTACTGTATTGGGTTTGAATTCACTGATCAATGCGTCTTTACTGTTCTGATGTGTCAACTTGTAATAAACCTTATGTAGGCAGTGGCATTGAGAAACGCCAAATTAAGCACCTTTCTTTCAAATGTCGTAGTGAAATTTTTCGTCAGTTGCCGATTCATTATCAAAAGTAAGTCACCTTATCGGTTTCTTAGAAATCAAATGGTGCAATGTGGCGTAAACAAATCAGTTGTGGCCTTTATGATTTTTGCTCATATGCTTTTTGCTCCATGAACCATATGGGTTATAACTTGAGTAAATAATTATAGTGTTACCATGGTTGTTGCTCTCATGAATTTATGGTTTGAACTATGAATGGCTTATGATACTCTCTCTTGAACTTCGGCATCTAACATTGGAATTGTTGGTTGTTTTTTGCCGTATATTTTAGCACTTTTATCACATTGTTGACCACTTATCGTAGTTGATGATCTGTTGATTCACCGATAGTAGTCTCCGCATCCTTTGGACTCGTTTACCGAGGTTTACTTGAAGATGTGTACAATGTACTTGTGCTAAATTTAGTTGTACGAGACTTTTAAGTTAAGATGCATGAAAGTATGAATCTTTTTCCATTAAGGAATGTCCTTAAATAGTTTTACTCTCTTTTTGCTGGATGCTCTAAACTCTTATTTTTAATGAATTCCAAATTGATTTTCACCTTTTAAAAAACTATTTTTCTTTGAAAACCATTCATTTTAACATTAAAGAAGCTTTTCCAAATTCTTTGTTTCTGTAAAATAGAAGCCTTAAGAGAAGTATTTACTGTTCTTGTTTTTAAACTGTGTGAAGTCAATGTGCAACTTTTCAACTTAGGGTGATGGGAATATCTCTTTGACCTTTTTCGATTTGGCCATTGAGGAATTCATTACGATTATAAGTAGATTTATATCCTTCTAATTTAAGTTAGTTCTCATGTTTGATCCTTGTATGCATCTTGTAGCTTCCATGAGGTAAATTAATTTGGATTAGTAGCAAGATAAATCTGTGCCGATACTGAAAAACCTTTTAGCTTTATTTGAGGATGTTTCTTGGACATAAACATATCATGCATGCTTTTGCATGTTACACATTTCGTGGTCTGTTTTTGGTTTTCAACTTTGACGACTCAAATCAGTTTCTCTGGCTTAGCTGCCTTCCCATGCCATCTACTCATTATTTTGTACGTCATGCAGATGGATAATTGACCCACCTTTGGAGATCACTGTTCCATCGAAACACACTCCGTGGCCAGATGCTCCTCCTCAGCTCCCTGCTAATGAAAAACCAGTGACGGGCATCCAAGGGGCAATAGTCAAGCATACTGCAAAGACACGAACATCCAGATCAAAACGTCGTAGTAAAAGAAAGCGTGATGAAGCAAGAACAGGCACACATGTTTCGACAAGACATTCTGAACAAAACTAAAATCATACGCTGGGAATCTATGCCTTGACCGAGTTGAAACTGTTGCTCCTAGAAATTTGATTGACATGGGGAATGCAGATGGTCTTTATCAGGTTTCACAGCAGGCAAGTCTGTACATGCATTTCTGTTTGAGTTCCTCCTGAGTTTCAACTATTTCTTTTTTTTTTTTTTTTCCATCTATAGTTTCTTGGAGTGATTGATATTCTGCTTCATCGAGGATGCATGTCAGCCAAGTCTCTCTCGCTTGCCTTGTGAGAAGCTTGCGTCTGACATGCTTTTTACAAATTTATACATGATCTTTTAATAGGAATTATAGAGTTGTTTTCAGTGGTTGGTTTTTGGTAGATGCAACATCAAGATTATTAACATTTTCAGTCTGATGATTATTGCAAATTAATCAAAATAAGTGCTGAATTAAATGTATTATATTGCATGTGGAATTCGGTTTGATTCACTGACGAAGAGCAAAATAACAAACAAAAATTTTCCAAGTATCTAAAGTTTACAGATCCTTGCCAAGAAATGCATGCGAGATTTTGAGTATTGTTTTTTCATTATTCTTTCTTCTAGTTTTTTTTCGTGAAGTTGATACTAACAGTTAAAAGTTGGGAATAAATATCAAGGTCTCTCTTTCTCTCTCTCTCAAATTTCTGTGTAGTCTATAACTAGAAATGAAGCAAATGAGTTTAGGTGAGGCTGCGTTTACGAAGCCAATGCTGCCCTGGCACTTGGCAGATGCCAACCGTTTTAAAGATTTGTCAAGAAAGTCACTTGGAAGGAAGGTTGGGTATTTGTTTTTCATTCTAAAGTAAACAGCCAATGAAATCACGAGAACAGGGTAGGCAGAGTTATTGGATGGGTTCCTGGGCTTATATTATTATTATTATTATTATATTGGCATCAGATTGACCAGCTATCACCGATCTTACAACCTTTAATCTAAATAAAAGTGAAGAAATCAAATAATCTATTTTGCCATTTCCTGTGGGGAAATATTTTTTTTTTATTAGAACGAATCAATTGGATTATTGCCCAACTAAGATCATCCTACAACTCTCGTTTTTGGTGATAATTACGAGGCTTCAAGCTTATAACTTGCTAGTGCATCGGTAATTGCTTATTGGTTGACATATCAGCTTTTTCCATGAACATGACGACAACCTTAGCATATCCTCAAAAAATGGCCTAAAATTTCAGAGAGCCTGCCTGTTATTGATTAAGTTAAATAAAAAGGAGAGTGATCGCTTTGGGGACGATTAAGTTCTAAGAATAGGAGTCTTCGCATTCGTGACGGAACTGATCCAAGGTCACTTTGTCCTCTATTTAATTGCGTTTGAGCCACGTCGTCATCTTAATTGCAGCAATCCATTTGATATTCCTTCTCATGGATATGGTGCTTGCTGAGGTAAAAAGCATCCCCAAGAAACAAGAAGTTTATTTGAACCAACCGCACCGCTTGATTGGTATTATCCTTCACTAAATTACATGTCATTAGATGAAGGTTACGGGCGACGAGAAATGTTGCATCATGTCCCCTTCCATACAAAGCATTCTTTGGCGATAACTTTAGTTTTTATCTAAGCTAAACTTCTCCACTAAATCTGAAAGCTAATCCAGTAAAACGCTGATGAAAATGAACGAACATCAATGCACAACTGATGATCGTCTAAGAGAATTTGTACTACCAGCATATCCTACAGAAATTCAGGAGAACGAGAATAAAAGAGAAATTACATAACCTCTAAACAATGAGACGCAAATATGTGATATATATATATATATATATATACATACGCGCGTGCGCACACACACCCCTAAGGAATTTAATCCCTGGGAAGGTTCAAGCTTTCCGTTGAAGATGCCTTCTTGCCATCATATCGCTAAGAAAATAAACAAAGAACAATACATATATTTAGCACAATCAATCGTGCAATTGAAAAATAGGAAAACCGAATATAGTATCTGCCAGTCACAAAGGAAGATGGTATAAGAAATACCTGTTTCCCGAATGAGAAAGGAACGTATCTGTATTTGATCATGTGGAGTATTTGTCTCCTCATGGTTAGGACGAATAACATTAACCAATAGAAAAGAAGCAAAGGCCAAAAGACAGGCACATCAAACACACTGAAGAATGTCATCACAAAAGCAATGCAGAAGGCCTTCGTAATAGAGTACCTTTCACAAAGAAACGGACACATAAGAGAGTAAAAAAATATGTTAGCATTAAGCATCAAATTTGCAAAAAATAAACAACTGGGTTTCACAGGCACCCTGTATACGCTGCACATGCACCGTACGTTATGAAACTGCCATAGACAAAGAACAAGCAAGTAGAGAAAAATGTAGAAGCCGGAAAGAAGCGCTACTTGTTTCTCCCTATCTTTGTTTCACATATATTCAAAAAGAAATAATATAGAGCACAGCGCACAATGGTATTAGGAAACATCAAAGTTGAAGAATCAAAATCGGACTCATAAACCCGAATTTTGCCATTAGTTTTATGAACTAGTAATAGTTCCCCTGGAAGAGCACATTTTATAGCATAACTTTCTACACGCCGACACCATCCAGCGGACAAGTGAAGAGTATGTGAGACATGTACCTTAGAAATGGAAGGAAAAGATACAAATTTCTAATCATTCTCAGGGACTTCCATTCTATGGGCATTGAGCATTCAAGAACAAGAGAAAAAAAATAAAAACTATTAACCCGACAAGGTTACATGAAATAATGTGGCTATAACTGGAAACACTTGATTCAGAAAAGTTACCAAATGCTTGCAAACAGACATCTAAAATTTTGAATTTATAAAGGAATAATCCTTATAATTTTTCATTTTAAAATAAGATTTTTATGATCTCTTTATTTATCAGCATTAATCAAAATCTTCCAACATTAAATTATCCTAAAATTTGGAATACTAATAGGGGAAAAAAAAAAGACGACTTTTGAATCGAGCAAGTTCCTTAATCACAAAAGATCTGCTAATTAATTCAACTCAATGAAACCTAATTTTATTTTGATAATACTCAATCATTTATTGAAATCAAAGCCGTTAAACACAAAGAGTGAAAGGGCGAACCAGAATTTGAATTCGGGGAGTCGGCGAACGAAAGGGCGAAACTCATCGGATCCGCGGGTGGGGAGCGTGGGGCCATCCTGCATCTCGGGGTCCACCTGAGGAGAAAGGAAACCCATCAGCAGATTCAGCAAGTAGATGCCGAGGCCGTAGGTGATGATGTAGAACCCCTGCACGAAGTAAACGCGCACGGCGTAGATCAAAACCACCGCCAGGCATCCGATCCAACGGTTCAGAACGTGCGGAACCGTCTTGTCCAGGACGTGCTGGTACCGCCGCGACACCTCGAAGGTCCACCTCGATATGGCCGTCGCAGGGGACGACGGGGACAGATCGTCACCGCCCAGGGCACCACCGGTTGCTCCGGTCTCCATCGGGCCCCCACTAAAAAAAAATACAGGGCCAATTCCCTTCTATTTTTGGTGCCGGAAACAAAGTTCCTTTCTTATCGTGGGTTCGAGTGTTTATACTCAAATAATATTTGTCTTCTTCCTATAACAAACCCGCACAAAGCTTTTTCGAGGCCTCTTATTTTTCGGCTCGTGCTTCAGCACATGGGCTTTGTTCGGTCATCGTCATATACCGGTTCGTTTAAACCGGACCCTACTTTAAAATTTACAACTTGGTTAAATGTAAATAAATAAATATATTCTTAAAAAGTCAAAATAATCCTGAAAATGTAATTACTTTATGATTATTTTTGAAAAAAAAAGGATTTTAACTTTAAAATTTTAAATAATTAAAATATAACAATAAAACAACGCTTATTGAAATATAAATGATAAATTTAATTTATTATCTTGTAAAATTCATACTCATCAAAAGAAGTATTTTTGTTCTATTTTAAAAATGTTGATAAAACTTTTTAATTTTCTCACTTGACTTAGGTTTTTTTTTTTTTTTTTGAGAAAATCTTTATTGTAGGAGATAAGCAGACCAACCCGGCCCGTCAAAGATCGGGCCACGGTTCAAAGCAAACGATGGAGCTTTTGTTGGTTAGTAATCGTTGACATATTGTTACACGGAGTATTAGAGAGCAAAAAATTAACTAAATTAGCGGATTATTTTAATTTCTGGGCATGAGCTTCAACGCCAGGCAAATAAAACCAGTATACTTCTGCTTGTTCTTCGTCTTTCAGCAATTTCCACGTAGAATTTCCAGCTAAGGATCCGAATTTCGGTAATGTTTTTCTTTTTTTCAAATTCAATAGTGCAGGTGGAATTCTACTATTTATTGAAAGTAATTTAAGCTTTTTGTTTCCAGATCCATTTTTTTTTTCTAATTGCATCTTCCATATATAGAATTATCATTTGACATTGCTTATTAAAAACAAAATTGCATTTTGAATTTGAGACTTTGATTTCCACTGGCAATGAAGAAGGAGCGGTAGATGAAAATTTGTTATATTTCGAATGTTCGAAGCTTTACAATTCTTGTTTTCCAAAAAAGGGCGTGATTACTGTTCACGAATGCGGTATTTTGATGGTTTCGTTGACGCAAAAATTTTGCTGGAGAGGATTTAAAACCGTTTTCTTTGGCTCCATTTGATTTTTTTTTTTTTTCTTTTAACTTTTGCCACTTGATTTCTGCTTCGTAGAGCAAAATGTTAGACAAGGAAATGCTTGCTTTTTAATTGGAATAGGTTTGATTGACTGCTTGAATCCGCGTTGCCACTCGATGATGATGTTTTATGCCATTTTCCTCATAATTTTAGAGGTCTATCCTTTCTTTCTTCAGATCACTACTGGGACTTGGATTGCATTTGAGTTGTAGAGTGGACTCAGAATCTGCTAGTTCCTCATCTAAGACTCCCGCTAAAGGTTCTGATGTTGGAACCCTTGCTGTTGCTACAAATCATGTTAAACAGCCAGCTAATACTAATGATATCAAGAATCATGCCATTGCCAAGGCTAACGAGGTTGAAACTCTGGTCAAAGGTCATGCTATTGAACCTTCAAAGGCTGGAGATAATGCACCTACTGTCACTGTGCAAACTATTTCCTGGCATGACTCCACTATCTGTGTTATTCCCCCACTGGCATATCATCTTGGGCAAGAAGTCTGAAATTTCCACAGCCCATAGCACCGTCACAAGACTCTCAAGCCGGAATTGCTGGCTGGGATTTCAGCTTTTGCGCGCTTCATCGGAGTGCTTGGGTTTGCTGTTGCAATTGATGACTCTAGCATCAGATGGCAGTGCAGAACATACCAATGCAGAAACACAAGCTGTTCTTGAATCATTTACAAAGGGTATAATTGACTCAGCTTCTTGTGCAACGAAGGCTGTGCAGGTCAAAGCACGCCATTTTAGTTTCGCTAAACACACGAAGATATCAGGTAGCCTAATTGCGTTGTTAGTGGCGGGCATATTTTTAACCAAAATATGTTACATCAATCATAGGCATATTGAATTTAGATATTAACATGCAATTTTCCTTCTAAATTTATTCTAATTGGTTAAGTTTTTTATTTTTATTTATTTTTTACTTGTTTGTTCCTAACCATGATGAGAAATCCCTTGTCTTTTAGAATTATATGTCTATGTGATACCAGAGATATAACACATTACAAGCTCAAATATTTTTTAGTACACGATGTATAGGAAGAGGAGTCTGATTTGGATATTACTTATATCACTGAGAATATAATTGCTACGGGGTTTCTTGCCGATGACCTAAGCTTGGGGCCTTTGGGATTCTTCCGAGGTAAAAATGTCTACCTGTTTTGCACTTGAAATTTAGTGCCCAAGTTCACTTTATGGTTTTTATGGACTTAAAATATGATAACGGCTTCTATCGAAAACATATGGAAGAAGTGATCAAATTTTTTTCAAACTCATCACAAGGTAGGATATTGCACGCACAAGAAAAGACTCTTTCATCTGTTTATTGGATAAGTCTGCAAAAGCTGTAAGGCACTCCCTCAATTACACAAGGAAATATTTAGAAATGGAGCATTGTTTTTAGAATTTTAAATTGGAAAGAGTCTCTACTATTTCTAGGCTACGGACTCTTTTGTTAAAAAAAGAAAAAACTAATTACGCATTTGTCTGATAACCATAAAAACAACTAATCACAGATACCAGCAGTGAACGAAAGCAAAAATATGTTGCAATTCTTGCAATGCAAAACCATCCAAACATTCTAAAAGTAATCACCAAAGAATCAAAGGAGAAAAGAAAACAAAAAATGGACCAAAAAATAGATTGTTTTGTTACCCAACAGCTGTACAAAAATGGATCATTCATTCACGAAAGATAACAAACTAGAATGAATCATTGCTATTGTTTTTCCAGAAAGGCCATCAATGAATTCGATAATTCTATTGACTTCTAAATTGAAACTTACCAATAGAATCATTTCTATAGTTTTCCAGAAAGGCCATCCACAAATTCGATATTTCTATTGACTTCTAAATTGAAGCTTAACATTACCAGCAGCCCAAGTAAAGTCGTCCACAAATTTGTCCGGATTTGGGTTTAATGCAGCTGAAAATCACCTAGCAAAGGAAAAAGAGAAAACTGTAAAGGGTGTATAAAGCCAGTCAAAGAATTCAAATATCCCAGGCAGACCACCAGACACGCCATATGAAACCAAAAATATTAAGACTCCAACAGTGAAAATTCTTTCTCCAAAGTCACCGCTCAAAAGGACAAAGACAGAAGGACTTCACATAGAATTCACACTGACTCTAGCAAATCAATAACATGACCATTCAAACACATAAATACAAGAGTTATAAAACAAGTTTCCAAATGTAACTCAAAAAAGAAGAGATAAGTTTACCATTTTGTATCACACACTCAAAACTGTCATAGAAAAATGAAAGCATATGGAAATTCAGCTATAGCTTTGAGAGCAAATTAAATCCAAATTACTCCAAACAGCACCGGCAAAAAGAATATACTGAAAAACATTATGCACGCTGCTGAATATATTGCATATTCAACAAATTCAATAGAACAAAACAAGGGGGACGGTGAGGGAGAACAAGGAGATGCAACTATAGGCAATAATGAGAAAACCCTACGCCACTTGTTTCCCATTGCCTTTCCTTCAAGGTTTACAGATTTCCAAGAGAAAAAAAATCTAAATCAATCAATACAAATAGGCATCGAAGAAAAATGACTCATCTGACAAACTCACAAGGTTGCAATGTGATCAGAGCTGGAGTATTTTTCCAACTCCTACAAAGATCATTCACAAGTTGCTATTGAAACTATCATCACTGTTAGACCACCGCCTGAATGTGCATGCTACTATATTCCTACCGGCAAAAAGCCCCAACTTTGACCTCAACAATGCTGACCTACCATTGCTGCTTGCTGAAGCATCTGAACCAGTTACTTGCCCAACCGCCTGCGGAAACTCCACACCGATTTCATGAACTGCACCATCACTGACACTGGCCTCGAAACCACCATCTATGTCACAAGGATCCATATTGATCAACATCGATCCCCTTTGTTCACGCAACCATTCGCCAGCATCACTACTTACTCCTCTACATTTCCTCACCTTAATTTTCACCAAACTGGGACAACCGCAACCAAGTGCTTCAATGGCGACATCTGAAATTGGACATCCCTTGATGCAAAGTTTCTTCAAAGCCAAACATTTCGCTGCAATGCATGCAATCTCCATATCACCGATAGTTCCACTTCCACAAAGCGCTAATCTCTCGAGTTTTGAACAATTACATGCAATGGCCGCCAAGCTCAAATGGGTAGCATTTACACCAATCAAAACAAGTTCTTGTAAATTGGGACAATGTTTGGCTACAGCAACCAAACCCTCATCCCCAATCCTATTAGTCCTCCATCCATCAATATGAAGCTTCCTCAATAACTTACAATTCTCGGCTACACAAACAAGCCCATAATTCGAACACTCTGGGGTTTTCACAATATGCAAATTCTCAATTTTGGTACATTTTGAAATCGCAGATAGGCCTATATCACTTACTTGAAGCCTCTCAAGGTGAATTTCCGTCAAAGGATTGCTGTTACTGTGGCTATAATTGATATTACAATTAAAATTTTCTTTACCGTTCCGATTTCCAATTAATTGAAGGACACTATCCCAATCACCCAAACAATGAATAATTTTCAAAGTTTTAAGGTTTTTTGATGCAACCACAAGCGGTGCAAAAGACTGACCGTTAACAAGCTCTTTCAAGCAAATCATTTTCAACGAAGAAGCCGCGGCTCCTGGCCCAATCGGCTCAGCCCCGTCGTGGATTCCTCTGAGCCTTTTCACCGATAACTCTTCTAAATCCTTGCAATAATCGAGTACGGCGTTTAAAGCTTTGGCGCCGAACATGCAAGAACCACAAGAAAGTTTTCTTAAATTCTTAGAATTCTGAGCAAATGCCGACATTCCTTCGTCAGTAATTTCGCGACAACCGCGGAGCTTCAGCCGTGTGAGGTTTTGGCAACGGATAGAGATCTCAACCAAAGCATCATCGGTTAAGCTGATGGATTTACGGCTACATCGTAGGGCCAGTTTGGTTACGGAGTCGAAGCGCGTAAAGAGCGAAGGCAAGGAAGCAACGATCTCAGATTGGGCGTTGAGAGACAAACGGTGGCGGCTCCAACCGTCCACGCGAAACCACCGCTTGCAGACAAGGGAACACCGGTTCCGATCGCCAGGGCCGAGGAACTGGAAAACATAAGCCAAACACTCGTCGGGAATCTCAGCGGTGTAATCCCGGTTCGCCGCTATTTCATCGAGGAATTCCTCCACGGAGATGAAGCCAGAAGAGGACAAGAAGCTGAATCGATCGCTGAGGGAGTTTTCCCTGCTCAAAGCGGCGGAAGGGGATTGGCCCATTGTGGCGGGTGGACAGTACGCGCCACCAAAAGCAAAGTAAACTGAGAACAGCCTCTCCTTTTTTGTAGGTTTGTTTTGGTTAGCCTGTAAGGTTCAATTAGGTTAGGATTGAAAGGTTCCTTCGTTGGGGAATAAAATTATAAGGCGAAGAAAAAGGGGATGAAATTTGGTACGTCAATGTTGGCCCCGTCAAATGGGGGCTGCGTGTCCTCCTCGCAATCGCCACGGCCGTCTAATCAACTATTTCTTTTATTAAATCGCCCTATTTTTTATTCATTTTAAAAAGTTTTTTTTCTTGGCCAAGTTGCATTTGTTCTTTTTTTTAAATATGGTGCGTGGTTTTGCTTGTGATGAGTGATGACCATCCTTTTAACTCACGGACCCCAGAATTGATTAACCAACTTTCGTATCTAAGCCCGTATTTTGGTTTAAATAAGCTTTAAAAGGAAAAGTTTAAAAAGTATACGAAAAAGTTACATTTTAAAAATCTGGAAAAAGTATTATAAGAATATAAAATGTTTAAAAATCACATATTTTAAAAGAAATTAATAAATTAGTTTTAATATTATTTTAATAAATTAAAATTAACATTGCAAAAATTTATTGCGAAATTTTATCTTAAAAGTTCAAAAACAAATGTAATTCTTTTGTAATTTCAAAATATATAAGTATATCACAAAATAGCATTATACCTTTATTAATATACGAGAAGTGATTGAGTTTAGTGTTACGAGTTAACCTAATTATTTTTTAAAAAAATATAAAATATAATTAAAAGTGATAAAAATAAATTTAATAATGGGATATTTTGATATTTTATATTTTTTATATATTTTTAAAAATTAAAAATTATCCACTTTTATAAAAAATCACTCATAACCTTTAAAAAACTAATCATATTAATAAAAAAAATTATTTATTATTTATTTTTTAAACACTCACAAATACAAATATATTTAAAATAAATAAATAATTTTTTGATAAATGAGTCTTTTTATACACATCATAAGAATATTATGAATATATATAATTTTGTAATTTATGAATTATTTAAAGAATATTTAATAATTTTAACTTTAAACCGTAAACTACTCTCCCAAAGTCACCATATAAAATATTTTTGGGGTTGGTTTGCTCTTAACTATCCAAAAACAGCTTTTCCAACAAACCAAAGTCGGATTAAGATTACTTAAAGTCGCCAAAATCAACGTTTTAGCAGCCAACAACAACCATAAATGAGTCTTCAGTTGACAGAAAATTATTTTTTAACTAATTTTTGTTTTTAAAGTTTCATTGATATGTGTTTTGAGAGCCTCCTTTGAAATTAATTAAAATAATAATAATAATTTTATGTTAATTGTAGTTAGTCGATAATTATTGACGGGATTTTTCTTATTCGACTGATATGGCCGTCAGTAAAAGGGTAAAGCAATTTTATTTTTCGGACAGAAGGATTGGGATTGCCCCGTCACTTCCTTTTTTTTTTTGGATTTTTAAGTAAATCCATAATATTACTCAACCTAAACTAACAAGGGGCGATTGAGATATGGTGGGCTATCGTTAATGGCGGCTTGGTATGAGATTGAATTAGGATCTACAATATACTATGAAAGGGAAATAATGAACAAAAACAAGGCAATTAATTGAAAAAAAAAAAGCTAGCGATGATGTAGAAAATAAAATCAGATGTAATAAATAAAAGAGAAAGTATGTACTAAATAAATTGAAAAGTGACTTCTCTGACTAAAAAGAGGGACTTTGAGGTGGAATTGGTCACAATAATGTCAGTGGCCATCGAGGCCCGTTTTACCTTGGTCCGTGACAAAATTGTACGGAAAAGTTTCAATTATGACGTGTTTTGAATAGTATCATATATATATTATAATTATAAATATAATAAATATTATTAAAATTAATTAGGATAAATATATTAATAACAAAAATAAAATTTTTTAATAATTATCGTAACTTCGTGTTATGACGCTCTTTAAATCTTTAATTATATGTTTGTTTTCTCAGCTGCGAAAGTGTGCAGCAGATAGCTTTGATTTGCATGCGTTATTAACCACCGTTGAGACTTATTAGTTTTAAATAGTGCATGCTTCGTCTTAAAATTTTGATTTGCATGCGGTATTATTAAATAGAATGCATGCACGGCCTTTAAAAATTTCCATCGTTGACACAACACCGCTCTCTGCTGATATGCTACGCCTGACAATGACACAGACGTGGCTTTGACGATAGGCGTGCCGACTGCCAAATTTGATTGCTGGAACTGAGCTTCGCACCGACCAACTTTAAGTGTTTCATTGCCCGTCATATTTTGGTGAGTCATGATTTATATTTTTTTAAAATTTTTATTTAAATTTAAATTTAATTTAATTTATATATTTAAATTATTATTATTTAAAAATATTAAAATATTATTTTTATATTAATATTTTTATTTTTATAATTAAAATTAAATAAAAATATTTTATTAATTTAATAATAATTTAAATTTATTAATCAAAATAAAAAATAAAATATTTAAATTCGATCCATTCAAAGTTATCTAACTTTTGAATAAGTTTACTCACCAATGATTACTTACAATCATTTTTTTTTTGGTTGACGCTAATCGGTGAAAGAAAGAAAACAAATGAAAAAATGTTGAAAAAAAAAGTATTTCAAATAAATATTTTTTATCTTTACCTTTTACATTTTTTTTAATATCATTTTACCAGCCAAATATCATAATAATATTCATATTCTATCTTATTTATCAAATCTTATAACGATTTTAATATATCATTCAAATTGTATTAAGAAAACCTCAAAGTCTTTGAATGGTTGGGGAGGAAAAAAAAACAATTCAAAGCATCTTCCAGGCATTGCCAGTACACAATGTAAACAGCAGAAAATTCCCTTCCTTTCTTAGAAAGAACTTCGTCGAAATTAATAAACAAAATGTGAAAAAAGAAACACAACACACACACACAATTTCTTTGGCTTTTAATAAGAGAAACATCCAAAATATTCAAAGTTTAAACGTTTTTATTTCAAGGTTTCACTTGTAATCTTCCAAAAAACAAAAAAAAAAGGCGAAATTTACGAGAAATTTGATACAATAAATAAAAAGAGTTGTCAATGGTCAAAGAATGCGGTTCAACGCCTCTTCTGACTGATGGTCCGACACGTTGGAAAAAAAAAAGGTTGCCTGCCTGCGTGGATTCAAGTTTCGCACCGTGCTGGCAATTTTCCAAGTTTCAGCATTGGCAGCGTCAAATCCCTCCCTCACACTTGCTTTTGACCAATTCTTGATCTCATTTACTCTAAATTTTAATTCTTGCCAATGTCCTCAAAACCAATTAACTAAATTTCTTGACCACAAAGGTATTAAATTATGCAAGAAAACTAATACATTACTAGAATTTGAAATTGGACGATTAAAAATTAATTTTTATTAAATATAAGCAATTTTTTATATAAATAATTTTTTAAGAAATTATTAATTCTTTTCAAAAAATCATAATTAAAAAATTAAATTATATTCATATCATTATTTTATTATTTGATATCATAAATTTAATTTTTTTTAATTTAACAATTTAATGGGTGTCACTGTGACACCAAACTTAATGATTTTTTATAATAGTATATAGATGAGGTTTAATCAAATTGATTTATGTCACCTTCCATCAAGACATTGTCCTATTTTAAGTTCATTTGCTCATTTCTAGGATCATGAGTTTTTTTAAATGGGGTTTTTAGTAAATTTAATATTCAAATTATAACATTTGCATTTTTTTCTTTGTATTTGCGTATTATACAACTGTAATTTTTTTATACAAAAAAATAAAAGTCACAATCAAAGGCCAAAAACTAATGCTCTTAGATTCAAAATTTAATTCAATTAATTTACATAATTATCTTTAAATTTTGATATATTTTAATAAAATTTAAATTTAAATCCTAACGTTAAAAATTTTTACTTATTTAATGTTATACATACACGCACACATACACACACACGTAGAGGCGGTCATCAAACAAGCTAAATGGGAATTTCTTTGGTCCCGGTGGTACTTACGATTCAGCATTTTGAGCTTTCCAATTTGGTATCACAAAGTTGGCAAGTTGTGAAGTGTCAAACACAATTTTTTTTATTGTGTCCCTTTCTTTGAAAAAAAAGAGAATATCACAACCTTACATTTGGAACAATCCATTCAAAGGCACTTTTCACCTTTTTAATTCATTAATTTTAATTACTTTTTCATTTGCAAAGCTGCGGTGAATCATTTAGTCATAAAATTCCTTTGAATGCATAGGTAATCCTAGTTAGAAGTTCCTTTTTCCTTTTCCTTTTTCCTTTTAAATTTAGTGTGAAACACGCAAGTTATGAGCTACCTAAAGAGTAAATTTAAAATAAAATAATAAGAATAAATACCATAGAAATTAAATATTTATTAAAAAACTTGGAATTGTACTACATTTAAATGGAATTGTCAAATTTATTGACAATATAATTGTTTGATTTTAAAAAATAATTAATTGGATAACATATACTTAGATCTAGCAATACGTGTCTATGTTAGATCAAAAAATATGTGTATGTGTGTCATATTGTGTATTTTTATATTATTCATGTAAATATAAACATAATAAAATTATTAAGTTTCTTAAAACCTTAAACGGGACCATGATATGTATATTAAACATATGGTATTTCTTAAATAATGTTTATATTTATTAAATATGTCATGCTTTTTATAAGACATATGCTAAATTATTAATCTATGTTTAAAGTAAAAAAAAAGTTATAATTGATATATCAAATACAAACTCTTGATTCGCAGGTATAAGTTTGGTGGAATACTGAAATGTTTTATACGTGTTTTTCTTCACACTTTGTCCTACAAATATCAAATCAATTCCTTATAGGGCCCAATAAGAGAAAAGGATATTGGGCAATCACTGTAGTTAATTGTTTTAGTGAAACCAATAAATTGGGTCAAGCATAAACACTTTTTTGTGGCCCTTAGGATTTAAAAAGAAATATATAAACGTATAAAAAGTTAGGATATAGAATATAGAAGCTTTCACAAGAAAAATAAACTAGCACTATATTATTGATTGATCTAATTAGTTTATTAAAAATATAAATTGAGACAATGGATTTTATATTTATTCGTAGGATTAAGTACAAAAATGAACATATTAAGACTCAAAAGATGTCAAAATATAAAAAGCATTTGTAATATGTATACATATTTTAATAA
>JAQSVH010168904.1:0-11495 GCA_029448705.1 Adansonia digitata
ATTAATTAAAAGATTAAATTGTAAAAATTAAAAATTATGTTTTTTAATAAAATTTCAAATGATCAATTTAATTCAATTTAATACTAAAAAAAACTTTTTATTTACAAAAAAATTTGAAATCAGCAAACTCATAAAATTTTATAGGAAAAACTTTTACCAGGAAAAAATTGACAAATATGAACAAAACTGAAAACTCATAAAATAAATTGATTTTTTTTTTTTACAAATTGATTAATTTGGATTAAAAATAATATTTACAGAATTTAAAAAATATGAACTTGAAAAAATCCTACTAAAAATTACGGAGTAGAAACTCTGCATTTCGGTAACAGGAAATATTTTAAATTCATAAAATAAATTGAATTTTTCAAAACTGATTTAATGGGAGTTAAATAACAATATTAGATGAATTTTGATGTTTAAAACTCGAGAGGATTCCACCAAAAATTTTACGACTAAAGAAAAACTTATGTTTCAATATAAAAAAATTACGAAATTTCATTGACACTGAAGTAAAACAAATTCAAGACCACATATTATTCAAAACATTAATTTTTAAAGTCAAGAAACTTGTAAGATTTCTAAAAATAGATCAACAAGAACCAAAAGTAAAATTTATGAGCACGATACTCGTAAGACTACAAAATTCAAAATTAATTTATAAAATTTACAATTTGACACTTCATGGTAGAAAATGCCAATACATATTTTTCCTTGAATATTTATGATTTTTTTAGGGTGGGAATTGCCATAAAACCACACCGGTGTCGGTAAAAAATCTGACCACCAATTTCTTGAGTTTTTTCAAAACAAATCTCAAAAAATTTCTAAAAATAGAAAAATTGACCATGAGATCATCCGCAGAGGTAATTTCCAAAGTTTGTCAAGAACTTGTTCAAAAACAAAAATTTTTCCTTTTTGGATTCGTCTTTTTTACCCAAAAAATGAATTTTTCTATCATGTGCATATATAATTATTTACATATGATTGATTAAAATTGCAAAAATATGAAACCCCTCTAGTGGAAGTTGACCTCTATTAGAGTAGCCATTACATTTTTATTTTTCGATATTTGAAACTTTTGGGAACAAATAGCCCGAACAAATGTATGTGTCTACATACATATATTAATTTTTGGCACTTTTTTTTAGGAATTGTTTTCTTCAATTTATTTGTTACTTAATTTTATTATTTACTTTTAATTTTAGTTTAATTATTTTTTCCTTCTCTCTTGTTCTCTTTGTTGAATGAGCTTCTCAAGATAGAGATAAATCAAAATAAGCTTCAAAGGATCTTAGAATTCACATCCTCTAATCATAAATCAAATAATGATTTAAAACAAACATTTTAATTCAAGAAGGTGAGATAAGATGAAATTATCAAACATTTGAAAAGTTGGTAACTCTAAACTTTAGATCAATAGTCGTTGTGCATTGAATATTTTTAACTTGATTTGCTTTTGAGCTCAAATCTGGTACGATCCATCTTTTCCCAAAATTTCAGGGTTTTGCTAGCAAATATCTGAACAAGCACCTTAATGAGTTTCATTTTATATGCTCAAGCATAAAGCTAGCTGGTATCTTTAAAGAGTAAATAAAGTTAAAAGTCTTTCCATTCTTTTTAGCTTATTCAATAAGAGAATAGCTTTATTATTTACCTTCCAAGACCATCATTACATGGAATGGGATGAAAAGATTATTCTCAAAGAAATATTTTCCTCCATCTAAGGCTGCTAATATTCAGAAAGAAATCTGTAGCATTCAACAATACAATAAAAAATCTTTGTATAAGTATTTAGAATAATTCAAGAAGCTTTATGCAAGTTGCCCTCATCACTAAATCAGTGATGAACTCCTAATACAATATATTTATAAAACACTTATCCCAATAAGCTTTGGTGAATAAAACAACAATGGAAACAAAGACCTTGATAACTAACATGGTAGCCAATTCATAACAGTTTAGCAATCAATTAAATTTGTTACCAAGGAATGTAAATGAAGTTGGTATTACATTAAACGTTGAAAAAAAAAACTAGCCAATCTCACTGTCTAATTTAACAAATGGCTATAGGCAGTGTTCGGTAATCAATAAAGTGTTGAGTATGCTTTATGGTGGGTCATTCAACCAATATATGCCCATCTTTACAAGAGAATAATTTAGAACAATCTAATGCTCTAAAAGGGGTTTCAAAGGCAACAACAGATACAAAGACAAAAGTATGATCATTTCTTAAACATTTAAAATATTGGATGGAGGAACCATCATAATCTTAGCTATTCAGGAAATTTTTACTCTCATTGCAAATTACAATTGTCCACCAGCTTGACTTAACCAAGGCCTCAACAACAGAATCAATTTTAGCCATAACACATTACTCACAACTAAAGTACATATCTTGGGGATATGGTTAAATCTTTGGCTAGCAACTTTTTAAAATTTCAATAGGAAACAAGAACAACCATTAAGAATTTGAAAATGCAAATGAGTCCATTGGCTTGCAGCATGACTAAATTAAAGGCAAAAAGATTTAGAAAACTCATTTCCCAAACTATGATTAACCTGAAAAAGAATGCTATGGCTATAACCTTGAGGAGTAAGAGGCATTTTAAGGAAGCACCACAAAGAGCAAGAAAACCTAAGGATAAGATAAATTAGAAAATGTATTCAACTCTTGAGGATAATGAAGCCATAATTCCTATTAAAAGTATTTCAGCACCTAAGGTAACTTTTACGGTTCCTATTTCTGCTAATGTTTCTTTTCCATTTTTTCCTAGTATATTTGTAAAGTCCTAAAAAGAGGAATATCAAAGAAAAAAAAGAATATGGAAACCTTTCACAATGTACAAATAAACATACCCTTGTTAGACACTATTAAACAAGTACCGCACTATCTAAAATTCCTCAAAAAGCTATGCACCACCAAACGCAAATTCAAGGTAATGAGAAAATAAGTATGGGTAAAAATGCACCTGCTGTTTGGGAAGATTCGAAAAGTTGCACTGTACCATACACTATTAGAAACACCAAGTTTGAAAAAGCCATGTTAGATTTAGGAGCATCTATTAATATTACTTCTTATTCTGTTTATGCTTTTTTAAATTTTGGTCCGCTTAGGGAAACTAATTTTTATTAAACTCATTGATCGATCTAATGATTATCCAATAGGTGTTTTAGAGGATGTTTTACTGTAGGTGAATGAGTTGGTTTTCCCTACTGATTTATATGTTCTTGAGATGGAAAGGTCATCATCTTTGCCAACATCATTACTCTTAAAGAAACCATTCATGAAAACTACTGCACTAAAATAGATGTTTATAATTATATCCTAACGAAGAAGTTCTGATGGTGAGATTATGGTGAGATTATACACTTTAATATTTTTAAAGAAATAAGCAATAATGCATTGGAAATTATAATGAGAAAGAACCTTGTGCTAAAAGATTCTCAAATGTTGAGAAGGGTTACAAGTTAAGTTGAAAATAATAAATCAAATACTAATAGGTGGCAACTTATTGGATTAAAGCTTCACCAAGAAGCTATATTCAGATTTTCTTTTTTTGTCTTTTTTTTTCGTTATTCTTTTTGTTGATTGTTTGTTTCTTGTTTAGGACATTTTAGTTTGAGTTTTTAGATAATATTTTGTTTGTCTGTGTATTTTAGTTCTTTTCATTGCAATGATGAGACATGAACTGAGTAGGTATAAAACTAATTGTTAGTGAAAGCAATTTCATGAGAATTAAGCTTACATCATTCTACATAAAACCAATGTTAATATGGTGTTAATAAAGAAATAAGCATGTTTAAACTTAAGATCAACTTATATAAACATCCTAGTGAGTTTCGAGGCTATATGATTGATATATTATAGATATAAATCCAAATTCTTTTCTTATGTGGTCTTATGATTACTTGTTCCTTTAGATTGACGGAGTGTAAACACTTCACCACTACCATGGAGAGTGAAAGTCATTAGAGTATCCCTTGTAAGAAGTTGAAACTAAGTTTCAATGTGCATTATTTTGATTGAGATATTTCATGATAAGGTTGGCTTAACCCAAACCATAAAAATTCAAACATGATTCTTTATTAAAATTTTTTAAGCCATTGACTAGTTTATAAGACTTGTCAAATTTTTGTTTTTGATTTCTATTGGAAGGATAGGGTCTAATTATTATTAATATATTTTAGTTTTTCTTATATTTTTAGTGTTTGTGGGTATGGTTTTAGTAAACCCTAAGGAGCCTAAACTGGTCTACTATGGACACCTAGAGGTTTAAAGGCTTGTGTCACTAGCTAAGTGCCATATTGATTTCCTAGATAGACTTCTTACTTTATTTTTATTTTATGTCATTCGAGGACTAGCCAAAGCTAAGTGTAGCGATACTTTGATAAGTTCAAAAATCATACATTTTATGCACATTAGATTGTTAGTTTTTGTTATGTTTTCTATCTTTATTTTTGTTATCTATGTTTGTTTTTTAGTTTCAGATTTATTTTGGAGAATGAAGCAAAAACATATTAATGAGGATGTTAATGATCCTACAATATCATAATCATAAGATGGAAGAAGATGTTGGACTTAAAAAGATCAAATTCTTTGGCAAAAACTTAATACTTGCACTTTAAGTATCAAGTAGACCTTAAAAGTAGAAGAATAGGTCAACCAAATCTAATGTTAAAGTAACATCCAGATTTCTTATTTTAAATATGATTCTTCAACTTTATCTAAGTTTTTCCTTCAGCCATTATAGATAGAGGCTTAACTTAGGAGTTTATGGGGAGAAAAAAATCAGAATTAAAAAAAGGCTAAAAGCATAGTAAGGAGAGCTAGAATAATAAAATAAGGAGAAGACTAAGAGGAAGAAAAGGAGATAACTACTTGAGTTTCTACTTTCTCTCTTTCTTTTCTTTTTTTTTCTTACTTTTTTTTATAAATCTGTTATTGAACACATCAAACATGTGCAATCTAAGTTTTTTTTTTTTTTTTGTGGTTAAGGGTGTTTTCAAATCCTCAGACATGACTTTATAATTGATTTTCAGAATTATTCAGTAATTATCTATTGAAATTACTTATGTTCTCCTGTAAAAATTATTTATAATTATATCTTGATTTGTTCAGGTAAACAACTAAATGGACCTTGATAACTGTCTATTGCTAGATTAGGAATCTTAATTCATAATTATCTTATTTTCTATTCATTAGTAGTAGTTTATAATCAATGATTATAGTCAAATTTTTGTTGATTATGATGTGGAACATAAACCAGGTTAAATGATCCGAGCTTGTGTGTTTATGGCTTAGAACAACCTATCTTTTTTATATTAAAGCTTCTATTAAATTAAATTTAAAGAGCTTATTCTAGGTTATTTAATACTTAAGGATTAAATTGAGAGCTTGATCTATTTAACGACAAACTAAGGAAAGATGGGGGTCACAGAACTTGTTGCTAGCTACGGTTAATAGTTTCAAGAGGTAATTAAAGATAATTTTGATATTGATTCATAGTTAATGTTTGGTGGTGGTGAATGATTTCTTAAGCATACTTTTCATAATTATTATCACTTGTTATTCTATTTCTTTAAATCTTAGTTTTACTTTTACTCTTTCTTATTCTATTTGCATCTTAATACAATCAACCCTTATCAATATTAGTTTCTTTCTATTGTGATGTCTTTTTAATTTGTTTGCTCATATTAGGTTCAATAACTTATAAATTAAGAATAATCTCTGTGGATACAACCCTTACTTACTATAATTATAATCATAATTTAGTGTAAGGATTTAAGAGATATATTATTTAGCGTATCACAATTTATAAGAAAAGAACTTTAACTTTTATTAAATAAATTTATTTAACAAAAAATTAAGATTTAAATTAAATTTGTTTATATTTGAAGTTTCAATTTTTCAATAATTTAAAAAGTAAACAAAGTTATTTAATGTTTAAAAAACCAGACTGAAGGTCAAATCAACGAGACCTCCGGTTATCAGTTCAACCGATCCAAATGGTTGGACTAGTTAAACTAGTCAATTGTATTAAATAAATAATTTAAATATTAAATATGTAATTTTAATTGTAAATAAGTAGTAAATATAATAAATATTTAATAAAAATATGTATTTGATTAAGTGGTATGATTTTTAATATAAATTCAAAAGGGTTAAAAGTTCAAATTTAATAACATATTAATAAAAAATAAGTTTAAAATCGATTTTTATTGATTTTTAGCATTTTTACTAGTTTTTTTTTATAGATGAAACCAATTCAAAAATACTCTGGCTTGGTGATATGTACCGGACCAAATAAGTCATTGATTCTTAGTTTATTCGATTCGGTCTGATTTTTTTAACACTAAAATTATTTGATAAATAAAAAGGACTTAAAACTTATTTCAATTTTTTTTTATCTTTCTTGTTTTAATTTTACATTAAAAATAAGTATTTTTATATTAATTTAATATAATTTAAATATAAAATAAATTTTATACATGATACAGATTTTATTATTGAACATTATATTAATTTTATTTATTCGAAAAAAATGTATTATTATTTTTAAAATTACTGGACGTAGCCTACACAGATTTATCCATGACCAATCTTCCACTTTCACCTTAAAACGAATCCCCCACATTGGAGCCAGCATCCAGCCCTGCCCTAACCCACTAAACCAGATGAAAGCTGTTTTTGAAAATTAGGGTTTTAGTATAAAAGGCTAAAACCCACGTTTGATATTTTTCCCTGTCACCAGTCCTTCTCAAATGAGATAGGAGAGCTCAGCGATGCCCAGTGAGCAAGACATGAGTAGCTGGACCGATCTTCTCCACTCTTCGCCCAATCTTCTCGAGCAAGCTGCTCCTTCTGCTCAGTTTCCTCCTCTTTAGGTGCTTTCTTTTCTCTTCACTTTTTCTTTCTTTTCCTTCTCAATGAAAATGTTGCAAAAATATAAATTCATAACCTTAACTTTTCAAAGAGTCGAGAAAACGTTGGTAAAAGGGAAAATAATTAGGTTTTGATTGCTTTACTTTTGCTTCTGGTTATGCAATGTTTGGATGCCTAGAAAACGAGGGAAAAGTAGGTACATTAGAAGATATTGAAGTTTGGAAAGTCTTCAATGGTTCGTAGATTCTGTAAAATGAAACTTTTATGGAATTTTCGTAAGCCTCATTTTAGATTCAGGTTCTTCTAGTTTTTCTTTTCTTTAGGTTTTATAGTACTTTTTTTTCACTTGCTGAAAAATGTAAAGAACGAAAAGAAATAATGGCTTCATGTTAGAAAATATAGGGAGTGCAAAGAATATTACAGTGAGGATTGAAACAATAAGTTCTAAAATCATCATTTCGAGATTGGTTAGTCTCAGGAAAATTGGAATCTGAGGAGAGAAAATACCTTCTGGTATTTGATAATCTGATCTTTGAGTTTCTGGTGATGGGAAAATTGCTGGAAATGATGAGGAAATCAGGAAAATTTTCCACTTATCATGAGTTCAGAACATGTTTCTATCTTCTATACTTGACTCGATGAATTTAACTCTTAATGCTTCATTTGGTGCCTCAGAAATGTGGAGAATGAGGAGAAATAGTTATCTGAGTAAGGAATATGAATTGTTCATTTCAGATGTAATGCTTTTTTCGATTTTTGGGAGCTTACAAACAGGAAAAGACTGTTAAAATCCTCGCATTTTCAGTTCATTTCTTATTGTGGTTCAAGTTAAAATGAAAAGGACCTTTGTTTAATTGGGTCTAAGTAAGGTTTCGTTTGTCCTTTACTCTCTCTGGTTGTGAGAAAATGTATTATAATAGCGTGAAGTTATGAATTTATTGGGTTCTATCTAAAGTTCAAGGGAGTGGAGAACAAAAAGCTCTGCTAAATGTTTGTCCCATAGTAATGTCTGGTTTATCTCTCTGTTCCAATGTAATGATTGAGAAAGTTTTACCATAAGCAAAGAAACCAATGCGTTTTATTCAAATGTTTGCTTGTGGAGACTAAATGATTAATTCAGCCAATTTGGATTATATCAGCAATTCTTCTAATGCTCTGTTTATGTGCTGCTGAGCTAAATTAAAATATGAAAATCAAGACCTTGAATTTCAGATGTCTATTAATATTTTAGATGAAAGAAATTAAGCTAAAGAGAGAACCTGTCTTAGTCAATATATGTTTATTGCTTTGATAAGTAAACTGACTGGAGAATAAGAAATTGACTTGCTATTCTTCTTCCACCTAGGAATCAGTCATTAACGGGGATTTATTTTCTTCACCAGAATATTATTTTTTGGAGATATATTCAGGAGAGTAAGGGACAGATGATATAGAAATTTTGGCCAACAAAATGTGGGAACAAATTATAATCAAAACATATAGTGGTGCTATGAGATTTAAGTTTGATTTTTGTTCGTCTTTTATATTATAATAAGAATGAAAATGAAATATTATCCCCAAGTAGGCCATCTTGTTTTGCGTGTCTTTGTTGGAGGCATGGTTTAATATGATATCCACAATATTCATTCTAATTATCCCTATTTCCATTGTTTGAGGAAGATATATATGTTAATACTGATTATTTATTAATAATACTGATATTAGTTAGTGTCATGATGATATTAAATGAATTTACAGTATCCTTGATATTGTCTATAAATTATAGTAATATATTCAGTCATACATGTCTATGTAATTTAAAAACCTTGGGTTTATGTATATTCATACATGGTGTTAATGTTTGAAATTAGTATTAAAATCCTTGGTTGGAGATTTATTTAATCAAATGTCCAAAATTTTTTCTTTAATTTCTTTTCACTGAATGAAGCTTCAGCTGGTATGCATCTCTGCTTATTTGAAAAAGGAAATTTATTAATAATATAGATTTGTGTGTCTGATTTTCATTGACATTTGGTTCATCAATTATATTTATTCAGAGAAACTTAGATCAATTAGAAGCATTATCGAAGAAGCGCAAGGCAAAAACCTTAGGAACTGAGGCTCCTTCTCAATTTATTGCTGCCATAAGGTAATTCTAAAATTTTAATTATTTTAATGCTCATTGTGATTCTTATATTCACTGCCAGTTAAACATTCAGAATGCTAGCTAGGAAAGTAAGAGGAAGTTGTTAGCTTGGAACCTTATATTAGGTTGCAAACTTGGGTTTTAAGCAACAATCTGAAGGTTTATCTTTGTTTAGTTCTCCAGCTTACTTGTTTACCAAGGGAATGTATTTCATTTCAAGGTTACTTGCATCTGAGGGCGTCAATGCTGAGCAGCTTACATGCGATCTGAAGTCTTTTGAATTGAAGGTAAATCTCTTACTTTACACTTTATGATTTATGGTAACTCAGCTTCTGTTGCTTCAGACCCAAACCATTCAAATCTTTCGTAATTTTTTTTTTCCTATTTTTGTTTAATAGAAGACTAAATTTAGCATTGCTGTTGGCATAGCTTTTGAGGTCAAAAGCTGCATCTCAAAACAAACGTAATGTTATATGGATAAAAATTTTGGCTTTTGCGGTTAAAATCATCATTTTGCAACCCTATCCAAAAGGCCTAGAAAATGAAGCTTTTGCGGTTTGGAAGCTGGCTTTTAATTAGAATGACTTATTACCCTTAAATCCCTTAACTTTTATTATTTTAATCATGTCTTTTTTTGACATTTCAATTTCTCTTACTACTTTTTTATGGCAATGCGGAAACAATTAAAAGTTCATAAGACACATTTTTTTCATCACACCTTTTAAGCACACTTTTTTCTGCCCATGCTTTTTCACTAGCAATGCTAAACTAGCCCTTAATGAATATTGAGGGGGTAGATATTGGTAGTAATATGCCAAGATAAGGAGATCCCTCCTCCCCCTCTCCATAAGTTTATCAGCTAAAGCTATTATTAACCGATATATAAGTCCAGCTTTTGATTTTTACTGTATAAATGCTACTTTGGTCCCTAAAATGCATGCATCACCGAGTACTGTTTCAATTTTGAGAGCTTCGCCTTGTGTTGCTTCACAATCTTGCTTGGAGTTCCTATTTTTTCCTTTCATATACTATTTTCTCTTTTACTGTAACCTCACAAGCCATTTTTTCTCTTATTAATCATCTTTTCCAAAGACAACCTTTGAGGATGTTTTCCCTGCTGAGGCAACAGGCATTGAGGAGCATCTACAGCAGGTAGTGTTTGCTCTTCAGATTGAGTACTTTTAATTTCATTTTTATTTATAATGGTCAATCACCACTGTCCCCTGGCTAATCATATTTCTTTTCTGTTAGAGCATGTATTTAATTCCAAATTATTGCTATTTACAAGGCAATTACTGCATAATGAGTGAATTATTGCAATTTGACTGTTAAGTTCAATGTGAATAAAGTAATGAGATAAAGCATTTAATTATTTAAACTACTTGCGCATTTGAATGTTCTTTTGCATGCAAAATGGATACTTCTTCAAACCTATTACCTTATAGGGTGAAATCCCTGCAGGGCTTGGGGTTCTGACCCCAGTTCCTGATTTCTTGCCATCCCCTTAAATCTACTTAACTGCAAAAAAGATTCTTCTTTTCTCATAAAGTCAAATCAGATGTTGGATGGTATTTCTTGTTCTTGTAACTTGTTAAGCCTTACTCGATTGTTTATACGCATTGCTGCATAATGAGTGATTGTTGCAATTTGACTGTTAAGTTCAGTGTGAATAAAATAATGAGATCAAGCAGGGAAGTAGTTAAACTGATTGCTCATTTCAAAGTTCTTTTTCATGCAAAATGGGTACTTCTTCAAACCTATTCCCCTGGGGCTGAATTCCTGCAGGACTGGGGCTCTAACCCCAGTTCCTTGCTTCCTACCATTTCCTGGGGTTTATTCACCTCTAATCTATTCTATATACGAACTGAAGAAGCGATATTTCTCTTCTTAAAGTTGCATCAGGTGTTTGATATCTCTTGTTCTTGTAACTTGTTTAGGCCCTACTGTTGTTATTTTTATATGCATTGCTGCATTGCATAATGAGTGAATTATTGCAGTTTCACTGTTCAGTGTGAACAAAATAATGGAATTAGTTAAAATGCTAGCACATTTGAGTGTTTTTTTTTTTTTTTTTTTCATGCAAAATGGATATTTTTAAAACATATTCTCTTTGGGTGTGGAATTCCTGCGGGCCTGGGGTTTTAATCCTAGTTCCTTTCCTTGTGCCATTTCTGGCGGTTTACTTCCCTTTGATAAAGTAACTGAAAAAAAGGTTACTTCTT
This sequence comes from Adansonia digitata, assembly GCA_029448705.1. Taxonomy (NCBI): domain Eukaryota; kingdom Viridiplantae; phylum Streptophyta; class Magnoliopsida; order Malvales; family Malvaceae; genus Adansonia; species Adansonia digitata. Next base: position 11,234 of record JAQSVH010168904.1, read on the forward strand.
TTCTTACAAAGTCAGGCGTTTGCTAATATTTCTTGTTCTTGTAACTTGTTTAGGCCCTACTCTACTTATTATTTATATGGATCTTTTATGTTTAGAGTTGATTTCATGGGACGGCGGTTACTTGTGCTTAATGAAGGAAGCTTGGTTTTCTGAATTATTAGAATTAGATGTATTGAATAAGCTATTATGAACCAGGCTATGAAGGGGCTTGAGTTGAGTTTTTGGTGGGTGAAATTACAGAAGATATGCAGTTGTTTCTGTT
>JAQSVH010168904.1:11505-22748 GCA_029448705.1 Adansonia digitata
TGCCCCCCCCCCCCCCCCGGGTTATAAAGATCAGGATGCTCAGTCTGATAATTTTTTTTTTCTTTTTCATATGATCATCATATAAGAACTTAGAGTAAGGTGTCATGAATACTGCTAGTTTGAGCAAGTCTTTTTTCACTTTTGATTGTGCTATTATACTGACATTGTTTATCTTTTAATGAATTCAGCCTCTCCTCAAAGAAGACTTCTGCTGCTTGATTTGAAGGTGATTGATAGGTAATTTTTTGTTCAATGTTTTGATCTCAGGTTCATGAAATGGCAATGGTTTCAGCCATCCAAGAAGCTCAGAAGGATAACCTCAGAAGTTTTAATGATTATATGATGAAAGTGTTGGAGGTTAGTATCATCCCCTTTTGAGTGTAATGGAAAAGTATTTGCTGCTGTATTTTTCTCTTATTGGATTTATATATTTTATATTGTTCATATAAGTTGCCATCTATAGTTTTGCAACTCTTAAGACAGTTTTAACTCTGGTTTTCTTGCTAATTGAGTAGTTCTGTAGCACCAAAAAACATGATAACATTTTTTGGTACATTGAACATAATCATTAACAAATTGATGACAACTAGGACAGTCTGTAGATTTTGTGCTTTTACAGGATTGATTGGTGGAGTCTAGTGCCTTGCAGGAAGATCGGCAAAAGGAGAAACGAGACTTCTTACTGAGCTTGAGCCGGATTTCAAAATCACCTAAGACTAACATGATTGATAAAAGCATTAGTGGTTGTCATTCAGGTCAAATAGTTTCCATGGCTTCTAGTTCTCAGGTTTCATTAGGTCCTTCTGGCATGGGGCTTGTACCTTTAGCTAACAAACCAGTTGTTGAGAAAAAAGTGTCAGTGTATGCTGAAGTTGTTAGAAATCTGAATAATGCAAGACAGCAAGGCTTGCCATTGAAAGCAAGGATGATAGTCTTTCCTTTCAATTTATAAAAATGGTTGTCATTCTCCAAAATCATTAGCACTGGAATGTGCTCTTAGAATTTGTTTATTTGTTTCTTTAATGGTAACATCCTATATCTGTGTGCGCATACACAGCTTATATGGTTATTACACATTCCAGTCAAGTATTGTCCATCTTTCTCATTTTTGTTTGAAACCTTTCCTGCAGTGGGTGATTGTGATCTGATTTCCTTTAACCCAATCCTTTGTTTTTTTTTTTTTTTAATTATTATTTACTTACGACTGTTAATTGTACATAATTGTTTTAACCTGCCACTGCTTTTAAGGCTGCTTATGAGAGTTTGGGCACTGAGGCATCTGGTGGCAAATCAGTTAACATGCAGAAAATATGGCATCTTATTCAGGTATGATAAAGAGTTTGGGTACATACTGTTGTTTTTCATGTTTCTTGTTGTCAGATAAACGATTGTTGATAAACTAAATATTTCTTCAGGCATTAATGGGTGAGGATTCAACAATGCAATGGAGTGTCTCAAGAAAGATGTCACTAGTAATTGGGGCAAGGCGTCACCCGGAATGGGGACATTAGAAAAACATTATGGATACAATACAAAACCATCCTGCGCCAGTAAGTATCTTCTCTAGCATTTTACTATTCTTCTGTTAATGACAAATGCAGAAATCGTTCTTGGTTGTTATAGTTAGGGCTAGGAACTTTTCTGTTCAATGATTCTGCTGTTTTTTTTTTTTTCCTGTGTTCATTGTTACTTATTCTGATGACTTGCATCCAACGATGAATTGGGTTGTGTTGCTATAATTCGTCTCATTTGCAAAACTGGTATTAATTCTGTCAGAGCTGATATTTCATTCTTTGACCTCAATGCAGGCTGCTCTTGGAGGAGCTGTCGGAAATTTGCATAGAGTTCGTGCCTTTCTTCGGGTCTGCTTCTTGCTATTTGGCTTCAAATTGCATGTTCAACTTTGTTGCTTTAATCTTCTCTGCTTATAAGTTCTTGTTTTCTGTCTGTCCAGATTTGTTTAAGGGATTATGGAATTCTGGATTTTGATGCAGGTGATGCTCAGAGGCAGCCTCCTATTGATTCCACTTGGCAGCAGGTTTTATTTACTTTTACTTATTTTATTTAAAGTCAAATCCCTGATGAAACATCTCTTATTAGACGCGAGATATCTGGTTTTTGACTTTTTATTGATTATTTTAATGTTATTTTTAAAATTTCATTAGTCTAATGTCGAACTACTCATGCAACTTACTAGTTTGAGCCAGTTCTGACCCTGGATGATAAAACTTGTCAAGTCAGTATCAGATAGTGTTTGGTTATTTTTCCTGACTATGTCAAGAACAAGTTTTACTTATAATATATTTATTTTGGCATGTGATATCTAGGATTTTGCAGGTTTTTGAAGTATATATCTTGAATGTACTATCTCTGTACTTACTATAACATCTGGAATCTATTAGATTTCTGACCTTTAGTCCTTTGAATTAAGCTGCTAGGTGAATCAATTTAGTTAAAATAAACATAGAGCTGGGTTTTCAAATATTTCAGTTTCTCTTCCAAATTAGTTTTGCTTTTTCTTTATTAAAGGGACATCTATACTCTTTTTGTTCAAGCCATCTTTTGTATAGTTGAGAGATAAGACCTAGATTATTTTACTGTGCCTTGAAGTTTTAATTCTTTGTTTATTTGGTTTTATGAAACAGGGGCACTGTTCAAAATAACAAATGAGTGTAAAGAGATGATTAAAAGGCTTTCTTTCTCAGATTTCATTTTCCCATCTAAGCTTGATTTATTTGCTATTTTGGGTAAACTCTACGTACACCCTCTGTGATTTGGATGCTTCCCACGTAACGCCCCAATGCCTTTTTTCTCAGTTAGCAAAGAAGTTCTGTTCCCACATGGAGTTACACCATTAATTTTCCCTAACAAAATACAAAAATATCCTTAGGTAGTAAAATTATGAAAAATATTCTGAAGTGTGAACAAAATAAAGTTCTTTTGGATTGAGGGTATTTTGGTAATTTTGCCTGTTGAAATTAATGGTCTAACTCTAACCTCCTGTGGGAATGAAACTTTGCCATGGGGCTAACTGGGGAAAAAACGCACAGGGGTGCTATATGTGGGAAATGCCAACTCACGGGTGTAAGTGGAGCTCACCCTTTTTTATCCTTGTTTCTCTTCCCAATTGTCTAAGTTTCACTAAGAATCCTACCTTTTTTTGTAACAGATTTATTTTTGCTTGAGGACTAGTTACTATGATGAAGCAAGACAAGTTGCCTTAATCATCCTGTGCTTCTCACTGGTTTGTACTGCTGGTATTAATTTTTTACTGTTTAATTCATTGTGCTTGACGATTAGCATTACTTATTTCTTCTTTTTTGGCAGCTTACAGAATGGATTAACGGTGGAGGCATGGTGCCAGTGGATACTGCAGATGCTGCTGCAGAAGAGTGTGAAAAAATGTTCAGAATGGGTGATCGGGTTGGTCGAGCTGCGTATGACAAGAAAAAATTGCTGCTCTATGCTATCATATCCTGTTCTCACAGGCAAATTGACCGTCTCCTCAGAGATCTACCGTCACTTTTCAGTACCATAGAGGATTTCCTATGGTCCATGTTGTCAGCTAGCACGCTACTCTCCTGGTGGAACCTCGTCTGTTATTCTGAAGGAGGGTTTATTACCATACACTCTTGATGATTTGCAAGCTTACCTAAACAAATTTGGAGGCATCATATTACACAAAAAATGGAATAGGACACTCTAGTATGCCCGTATATATTGCTTTTAAGTATCCAATTGTTATCGGCTATTTCATATTTGTCTAAAGAAGCAGGTGATGAAGAATACAACATCAATGCTACCTACATAGCAATTGTGCTAGCAGACAATGGGGTCCTTTCTGAAGGTGCTGGAGCTGGACAAAAACTAGGGGTGATGAATGTTTACGCAGAAGCATCCAGCATTATTAGGCAGTATGGCTCTATGCATCTACGGCTTGGTAACCTTCAAATGGCTCTAGAATATTATGCACTAGCTGCTGCTGCAGTAGGTGTTGGACATGTATCATGGACTGGGAGAGGTAGTGTGGATTGGCAAAGGCAAAGGAACTTGATGCTGAAGCAGTTTCTTACCGAGCTGTTGTTACGAGATGGTGGGATTTATCTTTTACTTGGTTCAAGGGGTGCTGGAGAGGAAGGTGAACTGGGACAATTTTTGACTGATCATAAATCAAGACAACAGTTTCTGCTTGAAGCTGCCCGCCAGTGTCAAGATGCTGGGCTGTACGACAAAGTCTCTCTCTCTCTCTCTCTCTCTTTGCTTCATCAATGTCCATGTTTTTGGTAATTGGTATCAACTCAAAAGTGCAAACTTCGTTTTTAATTGAAGCTGAAATTTTGGTAAATATTGACAATTCCAAACAATCATTGCCTTTGATACTTGCAGTTTTAATGTTGTATCTTTATGGGTTTTTCATTTGACCTTAGGTTGTTTTTTTACCATTTTTTTTTCTTTTATATAACTTCTTTGTCCAAATTCAGTCTATAGAAATTCACAAGAGAGTTGGGCCATTTTCAATGGCATTGGATACAATAAATAAGTGCCTCTCTGAAGCAATTTGTGCTCTAACACGTGGTAGATTTGATGGAGAAAGTCGAACTGCTGGCCTTGTTCATTCTGGCAATGAGATCTTTGAGACCTTCAGATATTATCCTGAAGTCAGGTTGTCCCAGTTCCATACATTCACTTGTTCATTATCAAAATTTGGCTGTTCAAATGCCAGGTTATACATGTTTGATATCACAATTTCACTGGGATTTTACTTTTATTGTTGTCCTACTTTGTGATAAATGCTTGTAGTAACCGTTTAACTTCCTTATTCTCTTTCTTGCCTGAGATCAACTTTGCTAAGACTGAGGCAAGTCAACCCCAAAAGAAAGAGATTAAGCTCCAAATAAGAATCTTGAACTGTCTGTATGTTAAATACTATGCGTGCCTTATTTCTTATTTGGTAGAAATTTTCTTTGTTAATGATTTACCCATTCGCTAGTAAATTTGGAAAACAAATAGCGGCAAAGTTTGTGGGTACAGTGCATAAATAGTCGGTTATTTATGTATTCATTATGAACTTGTCTAATAAATTGCCACTGGATATTTCTCTACGTTTTCCTGTGAGTTGTGATACATTTTGTGCATTCTTTGCAAGACTTTTTTCTCAGTTGTTTTCATAGTTAAATATATGTATATATTTTATTTTTATAGTGTTTTATTGTCCTGCTTTCTCCTGACATTATTGCAACATGGATTTATTGTGGTGCAGTCTCCAAGAGAGGGAACATGCTTTGGAGCAACAGATAGTACTGCGGCAGCTTGAAGCAGTACTGTCTATCCGCAAGTTAGCAAGACTGGGCCAGCATCCTGATGCTCTAAGGCAAATTGCCAGACTTCCTTTCCTTACATTGGATCCACGTGCGCCCGATATTACTTAAGATGTATTTCAGAATTTATCTCATCATGTCCAAGCTTGTGTGCTGGACCTGCTAAACGTTGTACTGACTTGTTTGGAAAATGTGACTGATACAGATGGATCACTTCATGCTATGAGAGCGAAGGTATACCGGTATTTTTAAGTAGCAATCTCAGTTAAATGTTTCCGTTATCAGAAATGGGTGCTTAATTCTGCTCTTATTTCATGCATTTTGGATTTGTAATTTTACTTGAAATGATTGGTTAATTCTTGCTTGCTTTGGAATCGCATTTCAAAACAACAAAACCAAAAACCTGACCCTTACAATCCCGGCAGGTTTGAGGGAAGACAAAACTAGTATAGCATCAGCATCCTTGGTAGTTGATGATAGGGGGTTGTAAGTATAATGGTTGTATGTTGGTGTTTGCAGATTGCTACCTTCCTTGCAAATAACGTCCATCAGAATTGGCCCCGCGATTTATATGAAAAGGTTGCCAGAAGCTTATAAAACAAATCGTCGGTGGTGGTTTGAACTGCCCTTCTGCCCAAGCAAATCTGGCGGTATACAATGCATGTCTTGGGTAATTGGTGCTAGTGATAAGGGTTGGAGATCGGCACAACTCCCTTCGTACACGTCACCTATAATTGCGTGGATATTAAAAGAGTTGAAATGCATCACTATAGTTTATTTGTAATCAACTTTCCATTTTAATGAGCTAATATTATGGTCACTTTTAACTGTGGGCTACTTATTTAACCGTGTTGATAATGTCCATTTCTGTTTTTATTCCTGCATGGGATTGTATACCTTTTATCGTTTTGAGGTAGAATTTTTTTTCAAATTTACAAAAATCAGTGTAAATTAGTTCAAATTTTCTAAAATGTAGACTTTCTTATCCCGTTTTTAAAAAAATTGTGATTTTGGTCAAGTTATTCACATTTTTTACATTTAATTATTTAGGTTGCAAATTAAACCTAAAGTACTTACATTTTTCTAATTGCAAGAACATGCCCAACATTTTTAAGGCTCAACTTTTATTACGAGTAAAATTGAGATCAATATCCCAATAACCTTTGGCGACAGTGAAGCAAAAATCATTAAGCAGGATTTTTTATTTATTTAAAAAAAGAGAATAGGTTCTTAATGATGTCTTGTCGTAGCAAACACGCCTTTTTTTGTTCATTGTAGCTAGCATGCTTAAATGCATTAAAGTCTATCCAATCAATAGTATTAATCTATAGATATTATTGTCATGATGACTCTTTGGTTACTTTAACCTGATTACAAGGTTGATAAGGTTAGTGTGTTCGGAAATGACATATTTTTGCAGTATGTCCGTATTTGCCATGTATAATATATAGCATCCATAATTCCATAGGGTTCATCAATAGTATTAGGTGCTTGGTCCTTTTTTTATTATTAAATTATTTTTAGGCTGTTTTCATAAGGCTTATTTTATCAATTTTCATTTTCAATTTAAATTTGATATTATTATGAGTTTTAGTGAATTGTTTTGATTTTTGTGTTCTTCGTCTGCTCTTAAGTGTATTACATGAGATAAAATAAGTAGTGCATTTTATTTATAGCATAAGATCTTTTTAAATTCTTTAAAAAAATTGAGCAATTTGTTAATAATGTTAGAGACTTCTATTTGTTCATCAATATTTATTCCTTCACATCAAACATCTTGTTCAAGCATTCAAAAATCACGGAGGTTACTTTATAACGGACTTATTTTTCGCCATTTGAAATTTAAAGCACTAAAAGCATACTTTTTGGATACCGCTTCTTTAGTGTTATATTTTTGTTGCATTGCCTTTAAATTTTTTTTTTTTTTGCTAAAGAATGAGTTTGATTATAATATACAAATTATCAGAAACATAATTAAGTAAATAATTTTTGTGGTAGTCGTGATTTTCTCCATTTTTTTTCATTTTTTTTCATGCTTAGATTTTTCTTCATCGATCATAGCTTCAATATTCTTATTGGAAGGGCTAAAAGCATACTTTTTGGATACAGCTTCTTCAATGTCATATTTTGTTGCATTGCTTTCTAATTTTTATTTGCTAAAAAATAAGTTTGATCGTAGTAATTGTAAAAATTGTCGAAAAAACAATTGAGTAAATAATTTTTAAGGTAGCTGTGATTTTTCTCCCATTTTTAAAATTTTTTTCATGCCTAAATTTTTCTTCATTGATCATGAATTCAATATTCATAGGATTTTTTCCACCTAAATATAGGGGACGCTCAAACAATAAAGATGAGAGAAGCCTGGAGTAAGACTCCAGTAACACTCCGATGTTTAAGTCAATAAAAGGATTATGAATAAAGAATGAAGAAAGGATAAAGTACTCCTAATATCTCATACCTTAGAAATGTTACTGTTACCTCTATATATAGGTCTTGATGGAAGTTCTAATTTACCTAAAACTCTAGGTGAGTAAAGATGTAATGGCAATCAAACTTATCTACTAGTGTAAGGATTAAAGTTATCCAATGATTCTCCAATTCTTATCTCTTCATGGAGATCACGTTTAGTGATTAGGCGATGAGAGGATATAAAAATTACCTCCCAGGGATATGGATAGTTCTAAAGTGACCGTTCATAAACCAAAATAATAATGTTCATTAGGAAAATGGCGATCTAGAAGTATCAGGTTGCCTCAATAATGTCAAGTAGAGACGAGTTTAGCGGGTCGATTATTTTTTTTAGAATTTAAATTTTAAAAGTGACAAGCAAATCAGTGCATTAAATAAGGTCAACTCACGGTGCCAATAAGAAAATAACACATGGCCTCAGCTTGGGAATCGTACGCAACGATTTTTGAAATGGCACAACTATCCCTACAAATAGCCTTCACATCATTTTATCCATACACTAGTGAAAATCAAAATGTCAAGCTTTTTTTTCATCTGTGCTTCACCGATCTTTGAGGTTTTTGCCATAGTTTTCTGCAAATGTTGTATTTCATGCACTACACATTTAGTTGTCTTAGTTTAGTTAAAAGTTTTTCTATTCTTTTATTACAGCAAAGTAGGATTTGTAATTTGTTCTGGGTGGGTTGTATATTCCTGCGACAAACTTGATTCTTGTTGAAATCAGTGGGAAAAAAAGGGAAATTGGAGGTGGGTGGTAGAGAAGTTGTAAGGTAGCTATTTGTGAAACATCAATGAGAATAGTGACCGACCACTTACTATGGTCGAAGAAGAAGTGGATGCCCCAATGAAAGGGGTGAGGTCCAAAGGGCGGAACAAGCACAAGAGGAAGGTAAGAATATAGGGCAATTTCAAAGTTCTGCCAAACGAGACTAGAGTAAAGAAGGTGAGTGAGCGCCAACCAGTGCGGCGCAAATAGATACCAGTATGGAGAACACCTTTGAAGGTGCGATCAACATGGCAACTATGAAAGAGATATTAATAGAATAGGGATTCAACATGTGGCGATTCAAAATATCAAATCCCATATTTAGGCAAACCATCATGAGAGTCAAAGAAAGCATCCTGCCTTTTTACTTGCACATTTTTAGGAAGGGCTTCATTTTCTTTTGGAACTGTTCTTTTGCGATATGCTAAATCGGTATGAAATATCATCAAACTAGCTAAATCCAAATGCATGGGTGATGTTGCTAACATATTTTATCATCTACAAAGAAAAAGGTTGGGTTCAGTCCATTGAGGTGATGTGACACTTGTTCTCCTTGAAAAGACAGGATAAGTGCTAGTATTATTTACAGTCCACTAGCAAAAAGATGACAATCGATATTCCATCCAATGCCTATGTTGCAAATGAGCAATTTTTCTTAGTCTACAAGCGATCTAATATAGAGTGGGGCTTTCCAGTTAAGTGGAACTCATGCTTGCCTATAAGTAACTTGAATGTCAAGCTGAGAGAATTTAAGCTAGAATAGAATGAATTTTTTTGTAGTTTCCAGTTTAAATGTAGGGACTACCTAACTCCCATGAAGATCCATGAGCATTGTTTGGGTATTAGTCTTGCTAATCTACTAGCAAAGATTGTTCGTCCTGTTAAACGTACAAGTCAGAGATGTTTGCTAGCATATGGTAAGATTGTATTTTTTTATCGTAGTCTCTTTTTGTATAGTCCTAGTCTACATCTAGATTGCCCTAGCATATAGCTGGTACACCTAGATTGCCCCAGCACATGACTAATAACATTAGGTCGCTTGCATATAGAGAGAAAGTTTCAAGTTGGTTAAACATAGATCAACACTCAACTTCTATAGCAAAGAGTGTGGAGACCTCAGAGGGGGCATCTGTTATTGTTATGAAGGGTATATATTAACAATATTTTTCATTAAAAACTTAGTATTCCCTAACTTTAATTTTTTATTTTTTCTTCATAGGTATGGATCATACCACTCGCGCTGCACTAGTTGCCTCTGAAGCTAGTCAAATAGTTACCTTAAAAGCAAAGAGAAAAGGGACAGAAAAGTAAGAGACAACCAAGGCGAGCAGTTATGCTAAAGAGGGTTACCTTCGAGCTTCTTGTTGCCTTTTTGACTAAAGCTGAAATCGTTTCCCTTAGTGACTCCTCTACCGCAAAAGCTATGACTTTCACAAGTTGTAGAGTAGAGGCTTCTGCTACTAAGATTTATGCTAGTCTAACTTCTATAGCCATTTTTCCCCCTAAGCATACTGTGCTTTCAACTGGGGCAAGTGGGTCCACTTTAGGGAGTATCGATTTACATTCGTAGAGGCACAATCCTGAATTGAGTGCTAGGATATTAAGTGACAGGGAAGTAGCTTGCAAGCAAGGAAACATAGTTGTTTGTCCCACATATATGGAGTTATTGACGACAAAAAACCTAGCCGCCAGAATAGAATCCACTGTAGCTTGCATAATGGAGGTGAATTTTTATTCATTTCATAATAGCTTTTTTGTTTGTGTTCATTTCTAACCCGTATTCATGCAAGCTCTGCATAGTCAAGTGGCCCTTATTTTCCAAATGTGAATATCACTGTTGCGCATGAAAATGGGTGAAAAGAAGTAGCTGTGAACAAGGCTAGGGCAAAAACACTTAAAACACAGGTTGATGAGTTAACCATAGAGAAGAAAACTTTTGATGAGAGTGCTAGGAATGCTGAAGAAAAAACAATAATGTTAAAAGCTGACTTCGAGGAAATAAAGACGAAGCTTGAGTCTGTGAATGCTGAAATTAGAAAGTTGTATAAGGAATTAGAAGAGTTTCAAAAGGCTTATTCAATGTGTGATTCTGACTTGATGTCTGCCACGGTCAAGATTTTTGAACTTGAAATGCAATTAGCGAGCATAGAATCCCTTATTTAGAGTGAGCTTAATTCCTAAATGGATACTCTTCTAGACCAAATGTTGGCTTATGGAGGTGAATATCAAAATAATGCCTTGCATGAAGTACAACTTCTTTAAGGTCCACTAGACTTAAAAGACATTAGATTCTTGCAGCTCATTGCCCATCCTTCAGATTTTAACACGTTGATGCCCTTTCAACAACAAGTCGAGAAGATGTGTGTCAAAGATTCAACATTTATTACTCTTGTTCCGGAGGAGAGAACTGAAAGGGAAAGAGGAAATAGACCAACCCGATGAGCAAGTATCTCGAGCCGCTTCTAGTTAAGGTGTCTTTACCTTTTTTTGTAACTTTTGTAATTTTCTCTTAGAAATAATAAAATTTTCTTTATAAATGTTGCTTTGTTCTTTGACTGCAATATAGGCCTTTGATAGCTTTTTGTTGTTTTAAGTAGATCATGCAAGGTATTCTTAGCCTATAGTGCCTTAATTAGACCGTTTGAGGTCTTGTCAGCCTGTAATGGCTTTGTGTTACCTCAATTAGATCG
>JAQSVH010168969.1:0-21322 GCA_029448705.1 Adansonia digitata
AGGCATGATCGGATGCCTATTGAAACCTATGTTTTGAGTTACGAAACTCAAAACATCGATCCCGTGGTCTATGTAGTTCAAAGATTCACCATTTGGGTTCAAGAGTTGGTTATGTATGATGAGCCATAAACCTCTTCGTGACACTCGAAATTGGTACCTTACTAGCTATGTCTCATCTTGGTTTCAACTCTTTTGATCTTACCTTGTCACTATTTTGATATAACCCTATTTTAATGCATGAATCTTATAGAAATACAAATCTAGGTTTTGACAAAAAAAAGATTTAATCTCATATACGCCCCAGAGAGATGGGGAATATAGAAATTTTCAATAAAATGACCTCTGGATTTTACTTTGAAAATGAAATGTTCCACTTTAGGCACTTGAGAGATGCCCACACAAAACATTACCTTTAATTTTATTTGAAATTATTTGAAAACATGAATGCAAATAATCATCACAAAGAAATCATGTTAGTAAGGCAACAAATGAAGTAATATAACATGGATCATTCAATACAATGATAAAGAAAAGGAATAGACTATTGGAATTTATCTCATAATTAGCATCGATTATTTAGGAATAACTGAATCGATAATTTTCAAGATGCATTTGGGTTTCTTAATTGAACGAGATTTGTTTGACTCATTCATGGAAGTTCAGGAAGGAGGAAAAAAATTAACTGTAGTTGAAAGACAAGGTTAGAGTATCCCTTTAGAAAAGTAGGATTGGAGTATCCTCGTGGATGACAAATAATTTTGACAAAGGAGGATTTTTAAATCTTGACAATTTTGAAAAGTGGGATTGGAGTATCCCTTCAGAAGGTCGAGGTTGGAGTATCCCCATGGATGACAAATCATTTTGACAAAGAAAGATTTTTCAATCTCTACAATTTTGAAAAGCGGGGTTGAAGTATCCCTTCAAAAGGTCAGGGTTGGAGTATCCCCAAAAGTTACATGTTTGACACTGTTTAAAGAAGTCGAGTTGGAAAACTTAAGTTGACAAAACTTTATGATTTAGGAAATGTGTGAGCATTTTGACAACTTTTGGCAAAATAAATTATTGTGAAAGAGGATGGTAAAGATGTAAAATATGTTTATTCCTTGATACGAGCCTATGGGAGGTCAAAGCATGTTCTCGAGTCTGATGGGGGTGATATAGAGACATTCAAATGTCTCAAGACGAAATTCAAGAAAATAACTCAATTTTGATCATAACTAAAAAAAAAGGGATAGCATCGCGCTATCCTGCTTCTCGAATTTCTTCTAAATTAGTCTGAAGGCTTTAGAGGGTGGACAAGATACCGTTAGAAAGGTAACTCGACAAGGGTCAACCTAAAAATATTCCCAATATCCCAAAAAGTCACTTTCTAGGGGAATAAATTTTCAAGTTTAGATTAATTTCGCTGCTGGCAGAGCGTACGAGGGACAAGTTGTCAAAATTTGAAAAATCACTTCGGACTCATTTGGTATCAAAAAATTACAAATAATACCTTTCCAGAAAGGGAATTTCATGAACGTTTTAGAAAATGCTAGATGGATTTGGAAAAACCATTTGGTGGGCTTAAAGGGCCCAACCAAAATGCACTTTGTTCACTTTAAGGATTTTGGATAGTCTAGGTTTGAAAAGTCATAACTCTTTCATCCAGACTGATCTGGGGATGAACAAGACCTCATTTTAAAGGTATTTTGACAACTTTCAGAGAAAAATATTATAAAATTCACAAAAAATCTTTTAAGATTTTAAAGTGATTTTTCAATTTGTACCAATGCTACTGCCAGCAAGGGATAAAGTAAAACAGAGGATATTTTTTGTTTTCTTTATGTTTGCAGGTCTAAACTCGAGTCATCAACATTTGAACATCCATGACTGAAGGGAAAAAGTAGCATGAGCATCACAAACTCATTTGCACAGCCCCTGAGTATTCTGGGATGATGAAATAGCCCGTTAATCATACCATTCAAGGTTCCGACTCAAAAACAAGGCACGTACATTTTGGGAACAAGTGTAAGGACATTTTCATTGCAAAATCAGAAGATTTGAGCTCGTTTAACTAGGATTCTAGGTCTGGAAAACTTAATTTTCTCTAAGATATTTTGTTAACTTTGAGAAAAATGCTAAGTTCATGCTAATCCTCAATGGTTGAGGTTAACATGTTTGGCTTATGGAGGTTTTGAGAATCAATTTTTGATAGCCATCAAACATGCATTTAGACAAGGAAAAGACAATGAACATATAAGGGGATGGCACAAAACATAATTGGGGATGCAAACTTTACCAATGGTCTTGACAAAGAAAATGTTATGCACTTTGACAAGAAAATGATATGAAAGCTGAAAATGATAATGATTCAGGACAAGATGCAAGCTAATGTATAAATATGCTTGAAATATGTTAGGCTAATGATTCATACATGGATTAATAATAATAAGATGCACGGATATGGCACAAAATGCATGAGCAAGAGCTATTAAAATAATAAGGATGAAATGAGGCATTTTGCACATCAAAGGGGCATTAAGGCATCCAACTCCTAAACTACCACAACCAAAGGCCACAATAATGCATGAGAATCCTAAGAGGGTGATGGAAACATAGAGAGCTCACTAAAATGATGAAGATGCTGACAAACAAAAAATGAAAGTGATAAAGTAAGAAGTTATACCAATAAAACTTCAATTTTTGGCCAAATAGTTGGAGCAGCAGAGATGGCTTGAATTTCCCTCTTTTCCTTGTTATTACGCAAGAAAAAGAGAGAAACAATGAGGTTTTGGTTCTGGTGTGGATAAGGGTAATTTTTAGATTGTGTAATAGTTGGGAATGAGTATTTTGGGGTTGTTTTTGGGTGGTGAGTGAAGAGCTACGGGATTCTAGTTTTCTTGGTGTAGGAATGTGTTTTGGAAGCTGAAAATGAGCTGGAATCTAACCTTTTTTAGTTGAGATATAGGTGATCTATTTATACCAGCATTTTGGAGCCAATTTAGAGGTGCTTTTGGTCAGTTCTCGAGGGGGACAAAGTGATGTCAGGTTGGTGGCTATAAAGTGGCTGTAGGAAGCAACTTGCCGCCAATGTGATGAACATAGGGTGGCTGGTTTAAATACTGAAATGATTTTCTAGCGAATAAGGTGGCTGATGGTGATTTTGGTCAACAAACAAGGGATGAGTAGGGTGATAATATGACATTGACCCTTTTGATCTAATTTAGACATAAAAAAATGTTTTAATTAATTAAAAAGTCTAAATTCATAATCTGATATGGGTTTTGATCTTTTCTGATGTAAAGAAACGAATTAAAATCAAGTTTTTGATCAATGATGGATGAGTCAAAAATGTCCGAACCATGGAAAATGGCCTGTATGTATAGATACATTTGGTCTAAAAACCTTGAGTGTATCGATACAATGAACATTGTATCGATACTATGAACCATTGTATTGATACATGTTGATATGTATCAATACATTTATTTACAGAAAGGACATTTTAGTCTTGGCATGGCCTAGTATCAGTACATGAGCTCCTGTATCAATACATTTACATTTTGTATCAATACAAATAGAGACATTTCAAATTTTTGGCACATTGGAGCATTGTGTCGATACATGAGAACCATGTATCAGTACATTCAAGAAAAATTATGAATTTTCTTATATATTTTGTCCCTAGGCACCTTAAACTATGTCATTTGATGCCACATCTTTGCATTTATGTTTGATATGATCCATAGGCCTTCTTGACCTCCTCAAAATATCATTACCCCTTCTCACGTCCATGCCCCAGGTTGTTAAAATTTAGCTCGGACAAAATAAGGTGTCTACACCTTTGACATCACAAGCTTATTGAAAATCATCCAATAAAAGTATCTAATCTCAACACCAAGATGTTTTCTTTCCTTGTCCTCAAAGAGCAGGATATTTTCTTTCTTGTCTTCAAAGAGCAGGACCTTTTCTTTCTTATCTTCAAAGAGCAAGACGTTTTTTTCTTGGTCCTTAAAAAGCAAGATGTTTTCTTTTCTTGTCCTTAAAGAGCAAGACCTTTTCTTTCTTATCCTCAAAGAGCAGGATCTTTTCTTTCTTGTCCTCAAAGAGCAAGACATTTTCTTTCCTTGTCCTCAAAGAGCAGGACATTTTCTTTTCTTGTCCTCAAAAAGTTGAACCTTTTCTTTCTTGTCCTCAAAGAGCAGGACCTTTTTTTTTGTCCTCAAAGAGCAAGGCATTTTATTTCTTGTCCTCAAAAAGTAGGACCTTTTCTTTCTTGTCCTCAAAGAGTAGGACCTTTTTTTTTTGTCCTCAAAGAGCAAGGCATTTTATTTCTTGTCCTCAAAGAGTAGGACCTTTTCTTTCTTGTCCTCAATAAGCAGGACATTTTCTTTCTCTGTCCTCAAAAAGCAAGACATTTTTTTTCTTATCCTCAAAGAGCAGGACTTTTTCTTTCTTTGTCCTCAAAGAGCAGGATGTTTTCTTTCTTTGTCCTCAAAGAGCAAGACCTTTTCTTTCATTCTTGTGATCAAAGAACAGAATGCCTTTTCTTTTAAGCCTACACAACCTAGTGGCATCCTTTTCATTTTAGTCCTCAAAGAGCAAGATGCCTTTTCTTTTAAGCCCACACAAGCTGGTGTCACTCTTTTCGTTTTAGTCCTTAAAAAGCAGGACACATCTTCTTTTTCTTTTAAGCCCTTACAAGCTGGTGGTACCCCTTCCATTTTAGTCCTCAAAGAGTAAGACCTTTTCTTTCATTTTAGTTTTCAAAGAGCAGGATGCCTTTTCTTTTAAGCCCACACAAGCTGGTGGTACCCTTTTCATTTTAGTTGTCAAAAAATAGGACACCTTTTCTTTTTCTTTTAAGCCCATACAATCTGATGACACCCTTTTCATTTTAGTCCTCAAAGAGTAAGATGCCTTTTATTATTTTAAGCCAACGCGAGCTGGTGGCACCCCTTTTGTTTTAGTCCTTAATGAGTAGGACACCTTTTATTTTTCTTTTAAGCCCATGCAAGCTAGTGGCACTCTTTTTACTTTAGTCCTTAAAGAGCATGATGCCTTTTCTTTTTCTTTTAAGCCTACATAAACTGATGGCACCCCTTTCACTTTACTCCTCAAAGAGCATAATGCTTTTTCTTTTTCTTTTAAGCCTACACAAATTGGTGGCACTCCTTTCAGTCTAGTCCTCAAAGAGCAAGATGCCTTTTCTATTATTTTTAAGCCCACACAAGCTGATGGCACCCCCTTCATTTTAGTCTTCAAAAAATAGGATGCCTTTTTTATTACTTTTAAGCCCACACAAGTTAATGGCACTTTTTTTCTTTTAGTCCTCAAAGAGCCAGACACCTTTTCTTTTCCACTCAAAAAGTAGCCTAATACACTGCCTGAACAAAATGGTGTCTATTTATCTTTGCCCTATTCTAATACTTCACAATGGTTAAAGAAGAGCAGCTGTAGACACCTCATTTTGTCCAGACTAGTTTTTGGTATCTTAAGAGTTAGGTAAAAAGTGATAAAATCAAAAAATAGAAATAAAGTTGGGGGACGATCACCGAGCGACACGCGGCAAAGTTTTTTGGGGAAAGCCTAAAATGCCTATAGACTGTTTTAAAGAAAATTGAAAAACAGGGTAATTTTCCTTTTTTTGTGACCAAGATAAGACAACTCGAGGAACCTAAGGTATGTAAAAGTCATATAGGTGCTTAAATACTATCACAGGGCTTTCACATTGCCATAATTTTGAATTTTCATGTGTAGTATCAGTACATGAGGTTTGGTATTGATACCTAAGGTATGGTATCAATACCTAGCATGATTGTATTGATACAAGTCTTGGCAGTAGCTAAAATTGCTGTTTTTGGCGAAATGTATGGATACACAAGCATGAGTACCAATACAAGTCCATGGAGTATCGATACAAGTCTCAATGTCTCGAGACTGGAAATAATTTATGCTCTTAGTATCAATACAAGTATCCCTATATCGATACTCATGCATAAAATTTTCCTCGAGTATTGATACTGAGTGATATGTATCGATACATGTAGGCCATTTTGGCTACTTAGAGCCACATTTCAGCTTTTACATTACCCATTCAAAATCCAATTTAAATATGTTTTTGCACCAAAGAACTATCATATAACATTGCAAACCTTAACTATGGGTTCATTAATGGATTCTAACAAATTTTTGGAGTCCAAACAATTAATGACAAAGGTCACTTTTATAAAATATATGGGTGTAAGAGGGTGGCAAGCATATCTCCAGCTTATAGGCTTTCACAGCCTTTCTGCCCCCTTAATCAGCATGGCATAACCAGTAATAAGAAAGTCAACTGAACATGGCAGCTGAAGATATGCCCTACTGCAGAAGAAGAATTAATGAGGCTCTTTGCATTGTCTTCTAAAAAGGAGGGGTAGAACCAAGAGAATAGGGGATCTCAAAGGAAGCAACCTCAAAAAAAAAAAACCAGTTACCGCAAAGAGAAAAAAGCCTCTCCAAGCTATCAAAAAAAGCCTCCCACAAAAAAAAAATCCCAGAGCCATTCCTAAAAACTCTCCAACCATTCTCAGCCCCAAAAACACTTCCAAAAACACTATTTCATTTACCTCCATGCTCCATTCCTGTAGCTACCCCAAACCACCACTAGAAACCTTCAAAAATCCAACTTTCCACATATTTTGATCCTTAAAAAGCTTCACCATCAACCATACCACTAAGAGGCTACTTCTTTTTATCCTTTTCTTGCTAAATAATAGCAAGGAGAATGAAGAAATTAAGTCTACAACCACTGCTATGAAAAAAGAAAAGTTTAAGCTTTTTGGTATATCCCCTTTACCTTTATCTTTATATTTTCTATTTTCATTAACATCATCTCAATAAACCTTTTTTATGCTTTCATGGCCACCCTAGGACTTCCATGCATTTTTGTGGCTTTGGTTGTGGTAGTTTAGGATCTAGATGTTTTTCTTAGTGTCTACATGTTGTCCCTTTACATTTTCAACACCATAACAACATTTATCCATGTGACCTTCCCATGTTCCTTCCACATTCACATCTGCATCTCATGTAAAGTGTGCATCTTAACATGTCATAGTATGCCCATACATTTCCTAGCAGTTTAGTAGGTTCCATGATAAAAATGCTTTTTTTTAACAAGTTTATCCTAAGTATGTTCATGCATCTATCTATCATCTCCATGCATTCTTTTTGTGCATACATGTTCTCCATGTTCTATATCATGTTTATGGCACTTTGTTTGTGTTAAGATGTTTATTTGAATGCTAGAAAACCCGATTTCAAAAATATCCCCAAGCTAAGCATATGCTATCTCCCACACATGGAGAATAACATGAGCTTAAGATTTTTATGAAGTTGGCTTTCCAACCTTGGGGGAAAAGCAAGTATTCAGTTCTAGATTCATGGAGGAATGAGTATAAGAATACTGCTTTTCAAAAAAAAATGAAATGAATTCTTTTAATTGAAAAATGTGAATCCTTGGTCCATAGCCAAACACCCTCATGATGGCATGGTCAACAGGTTGTTCCATCATCCCAAACTACTCTGAGACTGTGGAATGAACTCGTGATGCCCATGTCAACTCCTTATCGGTTACAGATGTTTAAACATCCATGGCCTAAGCTCAAAAGCTCAATCCAATGAAAAACCAAAAATACTAGACACCTCCTCTATTTTGTTCTAGCAGCATCGTGGTATATTTTGAAAAATTATTTAAAAAGATTAAAAATGATTTATGCAGAATGTATTGGTATTTTTTCCTTGAAGGGTTTCGAATTACCTTTCCAATGGTATCTCATTTACCTTCAGAACATCTCAGATGAAATAGTTACAATTTTTTGAATCATCACTGTTTAGAACCCCTGGGTCCAGTCAGTAGTTTACTATTTGGGCTGTTTCGGCCTAACAAACAACATTTTTTAATCCTTTAAATATTTTTCCCATAGATTTCATGAAATTCCCTTTTTGGAAGGTATTATTCGCATTTTAACAATTTAGGATGAATCCAAAATGATTTTTCAAAGTCTATCATACCTTTACCCCGTATATGCTGCTAATGTCAAGACAAGTTGAAATCCTTAATTTAATTCCACCTAGAAAATGATTTTCTAGGATTTTTGGAGTATTTTTACGTTAATCCCCATTGAGTTACCTTTCCAACGGTACCTCGTTTACCCTCCAGGGCCTCCGGATAAGCTCACGATAAATTTGGAAAAAGAAATGGCATGATGTTATCCTTTTTTCCAACCCAATTTCTGAAACACTTTTATTGAGGCATTCGAATGGTTCATGATCTACGCAGCTCATTCTCATGACCCAAGCCCTTAAGACTCAGACCAAGGCTAAACAAAAGAGCAACATTTTGGCCAAACCTTTGGATCTTGATTTTTAAAGATCCCCATATCTAAAAACTAACCCTTTTTCTAATGACATCGAAAATTTTTATTTTTGGGGATACTTCAACCCCACTACTTTGAGGGGATACTCTAACCCCACTTTTACCTGAAAATGATATCGAATTTTCATTTTCAGGGATACCCTAACCTTACTACCATGAGGGGTACTCCAACCCCGCTTTTACCTTAAATCTAATATCAAATTTCCATTTTTGGGGATACTTTAACCCCACTCTTCTGAAGGGATACTCTAACCCTACTTTTCATATTCTTTCTAAAATCCAAGCTTTTCTCCCTTTCGAGTCATCGAAACCTTTTTCTCCTCAAATTTTCACTAAATCTGACTAAGTCTTAACGTTGTCGTCTTGGCTATTCATCAATAATCGAAGAAAACTACGAGATACATTTTGATAACCCCTTTTTTATGTATTTTGTGTGTTTGTTTTTGTGTGGATTTATTCATTATTTTTTTTCCTATCTTACTAATATGTTTCCTCTTGTACGGACCTCTAGCATTCATGCTTTAAAAATCATTGTCAAAATCACAAAACAATATCTCAAGTCGGTATCTCTCTAGTGCTAGACATGAAATATTTGATTTTTTTAAACCCATCCAAAGATCATTTTCATTAAAAATCCCTATGTTTCTCACCTCTTCGAGGCACATAGGTGATAAAATTTTAATTAAAAACCAGACTCATATCTTTATAAAATTTCATGCATTAAAAGAATTATATTTAAATAATAATAAAAAAAGAACCGAGGAAATCAAGATTCAAGTAAGATATAGTTAGATGCTATCGATTTTCTAGCATTTTGGGGGTGCTAATCCTTCCCCACACGTGACCAACTCCCGAACCCAAAACAACAAATCTCTATTGTTATCTTCAATAGGCATCTGATCATGCCTAACTTAAAATGATCGGTGGTGACTCCAAGTTTATGGCCACTTCATGGTGGCCATCCAAGACTAGTCGGATGAGCGATTCATCCGACGATCTTTCACTCTATGTCTAATATTAAAATATTTTTAAGTCGAGCATGCTTTGGCGCTTCGAATCGTCTGAAGTTTGTAAAGGCCAAGCACGTGGAATGTCGACAAGTACAAGTCAATTGAATGAAAAAGGCTTCAAAGTAATTTTTGAAGATAAACACTACCTAATCAAAGATACAGCTAGTCATGAGATGTTCAAGTTAAGATGAAAAGAAAAACTTCACTGTTAATCTAATTGAGAAGAAGTAAGCTGCATTCCTACCTTAAAAAGCATCACATAAATTTGGCATAAAATGCTAGGCCATTTTCATCACCAAAGAGTGCTGTACATGTAAAGGAAGAAATTGGCACAAAAGTTAACTTCTCTTAAAGAGCAGCTGCCTTATTGTCAAGCTTGTTAATATGGCAAGCTAACTAAGCTACCATTATGAGGTTGAGAATAACTTAAAAGTTATAACTATTTCGTACAAATTTGTCAGGACCGTAAGGGCATTTTATTTCAAAAGTAGTCTCTATTACATTATTTTCATTGATGATCTAACTAAATTATGTTAGATTTTTTTTAATTAAGTCAAAAGTTACTAGTAGTTTTTGGAGATTAAAGGCAAATGCTAAGAATCAAAATGGCTATAAGATTCAATACCTAAGATTTGATAAGCAAAAGGTATACCTGGAGCAGTTTAATCTATTTTGTTAAAAAACTGGTATTGAACACCAATTGACTGCCCCTACACAACAAAATAGAGTTAGTGAAAGAAGGAATAGATCCTTCATAGACATAACCAGGTGTATACAACATAAAAAAGAATGCCAAAGAAGTTTTAAGCAGAAACATCAAACCCTGTGGTATTTTTTTAAAACAAGCTTCCAACAAAAGCAATAAAGGATCAAGCACCATTTAAGGCTTGGTGTAGGTATAAACTTTAATTATAGTTCCTTAAAGTGTTTAGTTGTTTGTATTTTACACATGTGGTTCAAGTTAAGCGAGACAAGCTAGATAAGAAAGCTATTCCAAGCATCTTTGTGGGTGACAACAAAATTTATAAAGCTTACAAAGTCTTTTTGCCTCAAATATGAAACATGGTGATTAGTAAAAAAGTACATTTCATGGAGAATGAGCAATAAAGCTAGGAAAACCTAAAACTAATTTGGAATATTAATTATTGGCAAAATGAATTGCTGGATGAACCTTTTATCCAAGGCACTAGGTTGCTTTTTAATTTTTTGAAAGGCATAACATTGTAGTATGTGAGCTTGCCATGTATAAGGAGGCAAAATAAGATCCAAAATGGATAGCAACAATGTAGGAAGGACTATCTACGATTCGAAAAAAGATTTAGGAGTTGGTTGATAGACTAAAGAATCAAAAAATGATTAAGGTAAATTAAGTGTTCAAAACCCAGATAAATGCTTATGGCTCTATCAACAAATGCAAGGCAAGGCTTGTCGCCAAAGGCTATGCTTAAATTTTTGGTGCGAACTACTTAGACATATTTGCAGCAGTGGCAAGACTTGATATAATAAGGTTGCTGCTTGCTAAATGGCACAAAAGAGTTGAAAAGTGCACCAGTTAGATGTCAAGTTAGCATTTTTCAATAGATTTCTACATGAAGAGATTTATGTTAAGTAACTTGAAGCTTTTTTTGGTAAAATGGCATGAAAACAACGTTTATTGACTAAGAAAGGCCATTTATGGTTTAAAATAGGCACCTAGGACTTAGTATAGTAGAATTGATGAATATTTGCTTAGGCTTTAAGAAAAGCCTTTTTGAATGTACACTTTATGTCAAGCATTATGGTGTTGATATTCTTATTATTTCTCTCTATGTGGATGATCTCTTAGTTACAAGAAGCAATGTGAGTCTCATTGTTGAATTTTGAGATGACTAATCTTGGATTAATGATCTACTTCATTGGAATGGAGATCAAGTAAAACCACAATGAAGTTTTCATCTGTCACGAGAAACATGCTAAGGAAATCCTCAAGAGGTTCCTCACAAAAGATTTTAAAGTCATGAGTGATCATATAAATCAAAAAGAGAAGCTATGCAAGAATGATGGTACTTTATTTCATGTCTTCAAGTATAACCTTATTCCATTCAAACTTTTTCAAAACGGCTAGTGTAGCTTTTACCAAGCTAGAGAAGTTAGCTAATGCCATTTTGAAAAAAAGGATTATTGCAGGGAGGACTATGTCCAAGTTTTATTGTAAATAAAGCTTCAATTGATGGTTGTGGTAGATATCCAACTGCATTTCAAATAAAATAGTAAATTTAAATGGTATATGTAGGAAGGGATAGGACATAAAAGGTTTTCTTAAGGTAAAAAGGACCTAAACCTTTTTATAAAATTTCATGTTAATTCTAGATTGTAACAAATATTAGGTATTCAAGATAGTCTAGAACTGAATTATTTTTATACAATCTAATCTAAAAATTATTCTCCTCATAAATATTTATTTGGCAATCAAATTAACCCACCTATATGAGAACTATGTAGTAAAGTTTTTCATGTTAGATTGACGGAGTATTCAAGTAATAAAAAAATAATAAATGGGAGCTGTATGATTTATGAATCATAGGTCTAGAATCTTTAAATATTTCTTAGTTAATAAGATTGTACTTTTCAATTTTAGAAAATTATGAAGTCATTATTGTTAAAAAAAAAGGAAAATAGTTTAGATTCTTGTAATCTTAATTATTACTAATTAATGCCTTTACTTATAAAAGAGAAAGGGGTTTTTACCAAAATTTATATAAATAACTATTTTTGTGATGATTATAAGCAAGGCATTTATTAAATACCATATCTTCTTATAGCAACTCAAGATTGAGTTCTTTCATGACTTAATATATCATGGGTGGATTCTTCAAATATATTAAGCTATGTCCTGTGTTTATTTTTTTGGTTTTTTTTTCTATGTAACATTAGATTGATATCAAAACCTAAACTTTTTTGTGGCTAGTTTTGGTCGATATTAGTGTAAGAATGCCAGCATGGCTACCTATGAACATGATCTTTGTGATATCAAAATGGATTAATTAACAAGGCAAGTGTAATAATTCCAACTACAGTTTAAACATCTCCAAGTTGCACACTATGATGATCAACATCATTGTTCCAAAAATAATGAGGAAAATGAGTTTAATCTTTTTCTTAATGATGAATCCAATTCATGGAGTGAAACGGCTCTTTCTCGACTTAGCCAAAGGCATCATGTCTTTCATAAACATTATGGTGTCAAAGTAGACATTCCATACTTTGAAGGCTAATTAAATTCAAAAGATTTCATTGATTGATTGGATAAAGTCAAATATGTCTTTTATTACAAAAGCATTATGAAAATAAAAAAAAAATCAAATTGCTAGCCATCATGTTGAAGAAGCATGCCTTAATTTAGCAGAAAAATTTAAAGAACTAAAGTGATTATGAAGAAAAGCATCAAATTTTGACATGGGAAAAGATGAAAAAGGAGTTTGAAAAAATGTTTATTCCCACAAAGTATAGGCAAGATTTTTTTTTTATCAATTTCATAGTTTCAAACAAGAAAAGTTGTTTTTAGAGCAATATACAACTGAATTTGGCATCATATGATGAAGTGTGATGTTGTGGAGCCTAAATGGCAAACTAATTCTATGCATCTTGGCAATCTTCATCTAAAGATCACCAATATTATCCAATTACAATCTTATTAGACTTTTAATTTTGTTTGCCGATTGGTGATTCGAGTGGAGAAGCAATTAAAAAAGAAAGGTGCTATAAAGCCATAAGTAAATGGGGAGTCTTTAACTAGAAAAATGCTTCAACTCTTTAACATTTGCCAACTAATAAGCCCACTTCTTCAAAGCTAGTTCAAAAACACAAAGGCAACCTTTAAGGAATTTCTAGCACTACCATGAAACAATGCTTTAGGTGTTGAAGATTTGGCCATATTGCTCTAGAGTGTCCAAATAAAGATTTTTATCTCAATAGAAGAAAGAGAAAATGAACTAGTGTTCAATTCTTATCTTGATGATGACAATAAAGGTGAATAGGAAGAAGTCACTTAAAGTGATTAAGAAAAGCCACTTATCGTTCAACATATCTTAAGTCTGCACATGTTAAAGATGATAAGTGGCTTTGCCCTAATTTTTTCCTTAACTGTATTTTGCATGGTAAGTCATGCACAATTATCATTGATAGTGTGAGTTGTGAGAATTTGTTTTCTGCTACGATGGTGGAGAAGTTACAACTTAAGGTAGAGAATTATTCAAAACCTTGCAAGATCTCTTGGCATAAGAAAGGCAATAAGGTTCATGTTAGCAACATATATTTGGTTTAATTTTAATTGGTCAACACTATAAGGCTGAGATTTTATGCGATGAGATTCTTATGGATGCATGTCATTTAGTTCTTAAGCAACCATGGTAGCACAATTAAATGGTGCTTTATAATGGCTTTAGGAATACTTTATTCTTCATTAAGGATGCTATCAAGATCATATTGGCACCTTGTAGGGTGGAAAACAAATCAAAACCTTTAGATGGAAAACATAGTCCTTTTCTCTTTAGATCTCAGTTTCTCTAAATTATATATCATCGTCATGATGCTTATACATTCATACTTTCGAAGGAAAACAAAGTCCACAGAATGATTTCACCCATTTTGAAACCTTGAATTGGAGAGTTTCAAGATAGGCTGCCTAGTGAAATTTGTTCTGGACTTCTTCCCATGAGAAAGATTCAATATCATATTCATTTAGTGCCTAGTGCTTAGTAGCCTACTGGATGAGACCAAAAGAACATGAAGAATTACAATGGCAAGTTAACAAGCTATTGGAAAAAAAGTTTGATTTGTGAAAGTTTGAGCCATTGCGTAATTCCCTCATTTCTAGTACCCAAGAAAAATGGATCTTGGCAGATGTACAATGATAGTTGAGCTGTGAACAAAATCACAATTAGGTATTGATTCCTAATACCTCGCCTTGATAATTTACTCGATAAACTACATGGTGCAATGGTCTTCTCAAAGATTGACCTAAAAAGTGGACATCATCAAATCCAACTACATCTTGCAGACAAAGGGAAAATAGCATTCAAGACAAGAGATGGTCTCTATAAGTGGATGGTAATGCTTTTCGGACTTTCTAATGCTCATATCACTCTTATGCACCTCATGAGGTATGTGTTAGAGGCTTTCATCAAAAGTTTTTGGTCGCATATTGATATTTAAATCTATAGTAAAAGCTTAGAAGAAAATTTAAAGAACATTTAAGAAGCTTTGAAGGTGCTTACAGAATATTATTTGTATGCTAATCTCTTTTTCATAGACAGTCATTTTCTTATGGTATGTTATTTCTCACGAAGGAATTAGCATGGATCCAAGTAAGGTAGTAGTAATTGTGAGTTGGCTTACACCAAGCTCTCTCCAAGAGGTTCGAAGCTTTCATGGCCTAACATTCTTCTATCGATGATTTATTACAAGGTTTAGCACTCTTGTTGCCTTTATCATTGAATGCTTGAAAGGAGAGTTACGCAAATAGAATAAGGAACTCAAAGGAATTTTGAACTAGTCAAGAAGAAAATAATTGAAGCACCTATTCTTGCATTGCCTAACTTTAAGAAAGTCTTTGAAATACGATGTGATGCTTCGAACATAGGAATTGGAGTTTTTTTTCCCAAGAACTTTCAACAAGAAATTGAATGGGTTAAGGAGACATTATTCAACCTAAGATAAGGAGTCTATTTCATCTTCGAAGCTTTGACTAATTGGAGGCATAATCTCATTTTAAAGGAATTCATTCTCTTTTTAGATCATGTGCCTTGAAGAACATTATTGGGCAACATAAGCTCATCAATACACATGCGAAATGGTTAGAGTGTCTTCAGTCTTTTACCTTCATAATCAAACATAAGGCTAGTACTCAAAATCAAGTTGTCAATGCCTTTAGTAGAAAATATTCTTTGATTTCTAAAATGGAAGCGAAAGTGTTAGGATTTGAGGTTCCTAAGGAGCTTTATGAGGAAGATCCATGTTTCCCCAACATTTAGATCGAATACTTTGATGGCACTTCCAAATATAGCCTCCTACAAAATGGATTCCTTTTCAAAAAATAAATGGTTGTGTGTTCCTCAATTTTTTGGGGGGAGTTAATGATTAAAGAAGCATACGTAGATCTTGGAAGTCATTTTGGAGGAAACAAGACTTTTAACCGAATTCAATCCCACTTTTATTGGCCAAATATGGCTTGTGATGTTTCGAGGCACGTGGAACATTCTCGAACTTTTTACATTGCCAAAAATCATGCTCAAAATATGGACTTATATACACTACTTGTCCTTGATGCACAATGGGAAGATGTAAACAATGATTTTGTGGTAGGATTGCTGAACACGAAAAAGAATAAAAATTACATTATAGTAGGAATTGATCGATTCTTTAAAATGACACATTTTATTCCATGTCTCTAGACTCTAGATGCATCAAATGCGGTAGATCTTTATTTTAATGAGATTATCAAGCTTCATGGCAATCGAAAGACCATCACTTCTAATCGTAACTCTCCGCAAACTCTTTGGAAACAGCTTGGGACTATTCTTCAGTTTCCTTCTACGATTTGCAGCTGATGAGCAAACAAAAGTTGTTAAACGAAGCTTAAGAAATTTAGTAAGGTTTTTGGTGAAGGGGAATATTAGACAATGGGACCTTCAATTGCCACAAGGGAGTTTGCCTATAAACAATCTGAAAGCAAAATTACCTGCAAATGTCCATTCGAGGTTGTTATTTGGTTCCTATTCCAATTAATCATTCTTGCAATAGTGATATAGAAGAGAGAGTGAAAAAAATTCAAGGTTTGCATCAAAAGGTTTAAAAAAAGACTTTTCGACAAAATAAAAAGTACAAGAAACAGGTTGACAAATTCTGAAAGCCAACAAGTTTCAAAAAAAGAAAAAGAGATCTTATGTGGATTCATAATCGAAATGAACAATCTTCACTTGGATGTTTTGGCAACCTCAAACCTAAATCAGATGACCTTTTTCGAGTTTTGAAGAGGATTCTGAAAATGCATATAAAGTTGAGCTACGATAAGACTATGGACTATGAAGTTTCAACAACTTTCAATGTCTTTGACTTGTCTTTAAATGAAAACGAAGAAAAAGAGCCGACTTGACGGCAAGTCTTTTCTAACCTAGGGAGAATGATGGAGTATTCTGGTAATTAATAAATAATAAAAGAGACTTGCATGATTCACAGAATCATCAGTCTTAAGTCTTTGCATGAGTATTCTGGTAATTAATAAATAATAAAAGAGACTTGCATGCTTCACAGAATCATCAGTCTAAAGTCTTTGCATGGTTCTTTAAAAAATAGGATTGTAGTCTCCAATGCGAGAAAATTGTGAAGTCGTTATTGCTCGACAAAAAAAAAAAATAGTTTAGATTCTTGAAATCTTAATTATTACTAGCTAATAGTTTTACTAAAGCGGAATAGGCTTGTATCAAAATTAGTATAAATAGGTGTCTTGGTGATGATTTTAGCAAGTCTACTGATTCAATACCATATCTGCTTATAACAACTCTAGATTGAGTTCTCTCTTGACTTTAAATATCTTTAAATATCTTGGATCCATTCCTCGAGTATATTGAGTTATGTCTTGTGCTTGTTTTTCCATTTTTCTTTCTATTGTCTATCCGACATCTCATTTATTCCCATTATATGAGATAGTACTTAAATTACAACATCTATCTTAACTTCTACTTAATACCTAATTAGCTAAAAAAAAATTATATCTAGTTAAAATCATACTAATTAATAGGCAACATGTTCTACGTTACGAACATTTTAAGAAGTTGTTCTTGCCCCTTCGAGAATGTTTCAAAGAAAATACTTTTTTTTTTTTTGTTTCATGAAAAGGAAAATAAAGTCTATACATCTATTAAATTGTACAAATATATTAAATGCGAACACCCTTGACTCATTGCTTGACATATTGACAATTTTCTTGCTTATATTAGGTCGATGTGGACTGCAAATTCTTGTCACTTGGCGCTACATTTCTCTTACTACGAAGTCAACATTCTTAAGATGATAAGGGCTGCAGCTAATTTGTAAGGAAAGCGAGTTTGACAATTGGTGTAGTACATTTGGGTATGTATATTTATGCAGGCATAGAGAAAATATTTTATCTGTATTTGATAATGGAACATTTTTTTGCCAATTGTAGCCACCAATGATTTGAACCAGCATGTAGTTTCTTGACGTTATGTTTGATAAGAATGAAAGGGGGGAAAAAAAAGGAAGAATAAAAGTGGGGAAGAGATTTTTTTTTTCACTGTATTTGATGTGAAAGATGAAAATTAAAAAGAAATAAAGTGGTGGGAAATATAGTTGTGAATAAAATTTTTACATTAATTGAAAGAGTAGAGTTCTTCTCTTACATTTGAAGGGAAGAAAAAGATACAAATCATTTTTATTTTCCATTATTCTTCTTATTTTCTCCAATCAGATAAAAAATGTTAAGTAATTTTTCACGAAGAGGATTGGAAATGTTTAATTTATTAAATAATGTTAAAAATCATAGGCCTTCAATTGCCTTGAGGCTTAGAATTGATATAAATAGACTTAATTATTCAAGAAGTCATTACATATATATTATATGGATATTATATGGCAGGGATCCACTTACATTAATGTAAAATTAAATTAATTTTATACTTTATCAAAAATTTTTATACAATTAATATTTTAATAAACTGAATATTAGATTTTGCAATATCATTGTACTTGTTATGCGCATAAAATTTGAAATCAATCCAACATCTAAATCATATTGATCGAGAATACTAATTTTTTTCAATATAAATGGAAGGTTGAAAATTTATTAGATCAAAAAATAGTTATAGTTTTTTAAGTACTCAAAACTCAACATATATGATTTATGTAAAGAAAAGATAAAATACAATAATCGAATTAAACAGATATAAATACTATATAAAATTATACAAGTGTATAATATTAATTTAATTTACACTATACATATATATATATATATATATGTATACACACGCGCGTAGTCAAGAGAAAATGTTACTTGCATTAATCGAACACTGAGTGCACTTGGTTCAACTAAGCGGGATTTCACGTTTGCAATTGAAGTACTTAAATATATGCATATAGGTTTTCGTCAAGAGTTCATCACTTAGATTAGCCAACGTACTCACACTTATGAATTCTCAAAAGCTATTAACGAATAAAAGTATCCATAGGCTAGGCTAAGATGTAAAAAATTATAAATTATAAATTTAAATTTAAATTTGGCCTGATCCAGCTCATAGATCCAAATTATTGGTCATTTTTTAAGAAAAATATTAAAAATATTTTTATATTAATATTTATATATTTTATTATTTAATTTAAATAAAAAATAATTATTTTAATTTAAAAATACTGATTCGAGCTGAAATAATAAAAAGTAAGCCAGGACTACATTGGGCTAGACTTTATGAGTTGTTTGACCCTTAGACAGGTTTATTAATGAGGTTTGTTTGTGCAATCAAAGGTGATAAAATGAACTCAAACAAAAAATTTATCTAAAAAATTTGAACTTGTCCAAATCCAATTTGATAAACAAAGTTAAAGAGCCAAATCCAAAAAAAAAAAAAAAAATCTCCAAATGGCCAAAGTCCAAAATAATTTGAATCTAAAATGATTTGAATCCCAATTGACCTAAATCTAATTATCAATTTTAATTATAAATAACCCAATGTTAAATTATAAAAATAAAAATAATTGAACTTTAATTTTTATAAAACAAAACTTTAGTTGTCAATTTTATTATAATATCTTTTTTACTTTTTTATCAAAAATTAAATTTATTTATATATAAGATAAAATAATGACCAATGATTATGTGATCTATTGATAAAGTACTGGACTCTTAATTTCAATAACTTAGAGTCAAACCTTGGCAACCCCAGTGTAAAAAAAATGAAATCATGAAGTTATCAAAAGTCAAAAAGGCGAGTACCAAGTAATAAGAGGAAAAGAGGCTAGAAAAAACCTAATGCAAAAAGAAAAAGAAAAGTATTTTAAAAAAAAATTACTATATGCTTTTAAAAAATTTTTTAGATGTGTAAAATTAATTAAAACTATTTTAAGATAATAATATAAGAAAAATTTTGCGTAGGTAATTGAATTATGAAAAAAAAAAAGACAAAAGCTTATTTAAAAAAAAACTAATAATTTAATTTGGATTAGAAGATTTAAATTATATAGAAATAACTACATTTAATATAAAACAAAAAATACTTATAATTTGTCAAAATACAAATCTAGCAAAACCCAAAAGAATCCAAATAAAAAATTATCTGAGCTCAAAATAATTTTAACTTAAACTTGATATAAGTCAAAGCTCGAAATCACCTAATTCAAATTTATTTCAATACATCCCATTACTACCTCTGATGCAAAGAGATAAGAAAGGGGATCACTCTCTATTTATTTTTATAGCAATGCATGTTATTTAAATCATCTTGAAGATACGTATTTGCTTTGGGAAGGAATTAAATTTCCATCTAATTTATCTCAAACATATCTGTTTTGCACTGACATCATGTTTTTCTTTAAAAGGTCTAATTATAATTCAGTGATGACATAATGATTTTCTTTAAACGGTCTAATTAGAATTCAGTGGTTTGATAGATTCAACAAATTCTTTATTAAATTTTACAGAATTTATGTTTTGCAACTTAATAACTCGAGTTTGGATGTCCAATAATGAGAAGTTGAGTTGGATTTTTTATTTTTATTTTTTTTATTTTTTTATTTTTTGTAAATTTTTAGTCTTAGATTTACGATTGTTCTTTTCACTTTTTGCTTTATAGAATTTCAAGTCAATTTTATGTTTCTATTTTCTTGAGTTTTAAGTCAAGTTAAAAAGTTAATTTAGATTCCAAATATAAGTTAAATTTTAAGGAAAATGGTAATTCCATTTCTTTTAGAAATCTAACGTGCCTTTTGGTTGGCGGAATAGTAATGCATTCATTTATTAATAGAATTGCGATTTCATGCGGTAGACGTTCCTCTTTCATTCCTTGTCCTCACTTAATAGGTATTCTTCAGTGAAACTCAAGAATAGTTTTTCCCCTTCAATTCTGATTGCCATAGAACGGGAAAAAAAAAACAGTTTTTCAACCATTTCATCCTTACTTTATTTGTTAAATCTCAAAACTATATAATGATAAGAGTGAGATAACCACGACTTTGGTGATTTAAAACCCTAACAATAGTAAAAGAAAAAAAAAATCCAAACAAAAGAAAAAAGTGGGAAATAGCTGGAAGAAAATTTTGGCTTGAAAATTTATTTTTCCAACATCATCCCTGTCATAACATGCAAATCCAACTCTATCATTTAAAAATATAAAAAAATCCAAAACTTGGTTAAAACTTTTTAAAAAAAATATGTTTTACGTTACTAAAATTAAGTTTGGAAGTACGATTATGTTAAAAAAATTATTAGCACCACCAGAAAGCTCATGCAAGAGATGGTGTCTGAATGGCCTTATGTTGCATTAAAAATGACCTTTAAATTAAAATTTTTTATTTACTAAATATTATAAATTTTCTTAATTTTTTTCCACCATTCTAGAGAGAATTTTAAAAAGCTTCTCATTCAAGAGTTTTCGAGAAATTTCTCTAAAAAAGCTTCGTCGTCTAATTTTCTAAATTATGTTAAATATTGAACTACTGAAAAATTCTTTGCCTCTTTTCAACTAATCTAGAAAGAAATTCTATAAATTTTCTTAATTCAAGAGTCAATTTGCTCCTTCAAGAAGCTCTATCTTTAGAATTATTCAATTATCATAATGTTAAAATATTAAAATCTTCTATCCTTTCCACTAATTTGTAAATAATTTCTCTCTCTCTCTCTCTCTCTCTCTCTCTCTCTCTCTCT
>JAQSVH010168979.1:0-22732 GCA_029448705.1 Adansonia digitata
CATGGATGGATTCTCAGGCTACAATCAGATCAAGATGGCACCCGAAGACATGGAGAAAACAACTTTTGTAACCATGTAAGGGACATTTTGCTATAATGTCATGCCTTTTAGACTTAAAAATGTCAGGGTAACCTATCAACGGGCCATGGTAGCCCTATTCCATGAAATGATGCACAAAGAAATTAAGGTCTACGTTGATGACATGATTACCAAGTCAACAAAAGAGGATGGGCATGTCACAGACCTTCAGAAACTTTTTGAATGGCTACGAAAATTTCAACTCAAATTGAATCCTACTAAGTATACCTTCGGAGTCATTTCAGGTAAGCTTCTAGGCTTCATAGTCAGCAAAAAAGGGATTGAAGTTGACCCAGACAAAGTCAAAGCCATTCAAGATATGCCACCACCTCAAACCCAAAAGGAAGTGACAAACTTTTTAAGGAGACTAAACTAAATTGCTAGATTCATATCCTAGCTCACTAATAAATGTGACCCTATCTTTTGGCTCTTTCGTAAACAAAATCCAGGAGAGTGGAATAAGGCATGTCAAGAAGCCTTTGATAAAGTCAAACGTTATCTATCAAGCTCGCCAGTGTTGGTACCACCAGTGCTTGGTTGACCTTTAATCCTTTACTTGGCAGTCTTTGACAAGTCTATGGGTTATGAATTAGGGCAGTATGATGAGTCAAGAAAGAAGGAACAAGCAATCTACTACTTAAGCAAAAGGTTTATAGAATACAAGTGCAATTACTTCGAAGTCAAGAAATTATGTTATGCTTTAGTGTGGACAACCAAGAGACTTGGGCAGTACATGTTGTATCAAACCATATGGTTGATTGCAAGGCTTGATCCTATCAAGTATCTATGCGAAGCCCTTGCACTATCAGGAACACTAGCTAGATGGCAAGTCCTGCTTTCTAAATACGACATTGCCTATGTCAGTCAAAAGGCCATTAAGGGCAGTGCGATAGCTAACTTTTTGGCAAGTCAAGTGGTAGATGACTATGA
The DNA here is from genome assembly GCA_029448705.1 of Adansonia digitata. Classification (NCBI taxonomy): domain Eukaryota; kingdom Viridiplantae; phylum Streptophyta; class Magnoliopsida; order Malvales; family Malvaceae; genus Adansonia; species Adansonia digitata. Next base: position 1,009 of record JAQSVH010168979.1, read on the forward strand.
ACCCTAAAATTTTAACTTCCTAGATGAAAATCTAATGTGCATTTCTAAAGACGAAGACATCTTCAACCAAGATCAATCCTGGAATATACATTTTAATGGAGCATCAAATGCTCTAGGACATGAAATTGGGGCAATATTGATGTCACCCAATAGGAGTCATTACCCATTCACAGTGAGGCTAAATTTTAATTGCACGAATAATATTGCAAAATATGAAGCTTGTGTCATAGGGCTTCAAGCAGACATTGAAAGGTTTGTCAAGATATTACAGGTGTTTGGTGATTCGACCCTAGTCATCTACCAATTAAAAAGAAAGTGGCAAACTCGCGATGCCAAGCTAATGCAGTATGGGAAGCTAATAGCAGAGCTCAAGAAAGAATTTGATGATATTAATTTTCGACACTTACCTTAAGAAGAGAACCAAATAGCTGATGCTTTGGCTACCTTATCATCCATGTTTAAAGTCAACCAGGAGTCGGATGTCGTTCCCATACAGATGAGCATCTACACAACTCCGGTTCATTGTTACAGTGTCGAAAAAGAGAAAGATGGCCTACCGTGGTACTATGACATCCTTCGTTACATCAAGGATCAACAATATCCCAAACATGCAACCGATATTAATAAAAGGACTATTAGAAGGCTGGCTATGAGATTTGTTCTCGATTGAAAAATCTTATACAAAAGGAGTCATGATTAAGTATTGCTCAGATGCATTCACATGTCTGAAGCTAAAAAGATCCTAGAAGAAGTTCATGAAGGGATTTGTGGCACAAATGCCAATGGACATCGGATGGCCAAGCAAATAATGAAAGCGAGATATTACTGGTTGACCCTTGAGAAAAACTCCATCAATTATGCTCGAAAATGCCATAAGTGTCAAATCTATGCTGATAAGATCCATATCCCTCTAGCACCACTTCATGTTATGATGGGCCCATGGCCCTTTTCCATGTGAGGCATGGATGTGATTGGGCCAATCACTCCTAAAGCTTCCAATGGGCATTGTTTTATCTTGGTAAGGATTGACTATTTCACCAAAGGGGTGGAGGCTGACTTATATGCTAATGTCACTAGATCGACCATCTGTAAGTTTGTCAAGTAGGACATCATCTGTAGATATGGCCTCCCAAACCAAATCATTACAGACAATGCAAGCAGCTTAAATAGTAAAATTATGCAGGTAGTCTGCTCACAGTTCAAGATCCATCATCATAATTTCATCCCTTATCACCTAAAGATGAATAGGGCAGTCGAGGTAGCCAATAAAAACAATAAAAGAATAGTTAAGAAAATGGTCGAGACTTACAAAGACTGGCATTAAAAGCTATTCTTTGCACTTCATGTCTATCAGACCTCAGTTCGCACTTCCACGGGTGCTACCCTATTTTTTCTTGTCTATGGGATAGAAGATTTATTGCCTATCGAAGTCAAGATCCTTTCTCTCAGAGTCTTGATGGAAACCAAACTTGAAGAAGCTGAATGGGCTAAGAATAGATATGACTAGCTTAATCTCATCGAGGAAAAATGCATGAAGGCCATCTGCCATGGTTAAATGTATCAAAGACGTATAATTAGAGCCCACGACAAAAAGATGCACCCATGACAATTTCACCCAAGCGAATTGGTATTGAAAAAGATCCTCCCAATTCACAAAGATACGCAGGGCAAGTGGACTCCTAATTGGGAAAGACCGTATGTCGTGAGGTAAGCCTTCTCTGGAGAGGCCCTAATTGTCAAAAATAGACGACAATGTCTTGCCCAACCTAGTCAACTCAAATTCTATCAAGAAATATTACACGTAAAGGGTGAAAACTTGGAAAGGCGTCCTTTAAAAATGAGGGGAAAAAGCAAAAAAAACACAAAAAAATAAAAAAACTAAAAACAAAACTAAAAAAGGAAAACAAAAAGGGTCTAGATGAAAATCTGAAAAGGACATGTGGGCAACCAACCCAACTACAGTTGAAAACCCGCAAGGCCGACTTGAGAAGATCAATTTTGATAGGGCATGAACTGAGAGTACCTATAAGACAATGCAAAGCAATCTTAGAGATATTTCAAAGATTAGCTCATGTTAGGCATATTCATTATTCAAGAAAGATTATGAAAAGCACCTAAAGAACGTCCATGTCATGATTGTTAGAGGCATCTTTTGCCTAAAAGATCATCTTTCTCACTACCCTATCAATTGCTTGTCAAATAGTATATTGAGTTATGTCTCTTTATTGTCATGAATAAATATTGCCTTGCCACTTTTAACCCCTGTATAATTCATATTGCACTTGTCACTTAACTGATAATGTTTAATAATCAACCAAAATATGCATCAGGATATCTTGATATTACATCGAAAGGAAAAGAAAAGCATAGGGAACTCTGCTCACGCCCTGATCATCAAGATCATGCACTTTTCACATCCAAGCACCCGTTTGGCATGACCATACACCAAACTGTTTCTGGCTCTCACAAGCCATATCTCAAGAAAAACCATTGTAAGCTAACCAAAAATTGACCCATGTATTCTATTAGAATCCTATCAAAACCAAGGACATCAACCTAATAGGCAAATAGTCTCTCAATTTTTGACAATGCCTTCCATTTGTAAGGAAAATAATTAAGCCTCTCGAATCGAGAAACATAACAGTCCAAGTTCTTAAGACTAAATTTTTGGTCATATCCCCAATAGAGCTGGAACAACCTATAATCCCCAGCAAGATTAGCAAAATTTCTGTTTATAGTCGCATCAAAGACAAATTGCCATCCCTAAGAGAGTTTGAATAACGTACAAAAAAAACTACAGCTATCTCCTATATTAGACTTCACATCATGCAATCATGATAGCATTCCACATCATGCATTCACATTACCATCTTACTTCATCATTTTTCCAATATCACTTCAAGCCAGGTTTGTTGAACCTTTAAAGAATTCCTGGTAAAAACTCTAAGCTTCACAAACTAAATGCCATTCAGGTAAGTCCTTTTCTTCTTAACAGTTCATGTCAAAACCCTTTTTATTAAGCAACTACTGTCAAAGGGCCAGTGTCAAAAAAATTGTTGTACAAAAACTATTGTAAAAAAAAACTTTTATCAAGAACATTCATCAGAAGCTTTGTCAAGCATTTTGTCAAGAACTAGTGTCAAAACCCTTTCATTAGGAAATTTTGTCATGAACCTTTGTTAAGAAAAACTTGTATTAGAAGTTTTATCAAAAAATGTTGTTAGCACCTTTTCAAAGCCAACATGTCAATGGCACCCTTTTCAAAGCCCATTAGTGGCACCCTTTTAAGCCCACAAGTCAGTGGCACCCCTTAAAAGCCTATAAGTCAGTGGCACCTCTTTAAAGGCCACATGTCAGTGGCACTCTTTTAAGCCCACAAGTCAGTGGCAACCCTTAAAAGCCCATAAGTCAGTGGCACCCTTTTAAAGCCCACATGTTAGTGGCACCCTTTAAAAGTCAGTGGCATCTTTTTAAAGCCCACATGTCAGTGGCACCCCTTAAAAGCCCACAAGTCAGTGGCACCTCTTTAAAACCCATATGTCAGTGGCACCCTTTTCAAAGCCCACACAAGCTGATGGTACCCAAGTCTAAGTCAAAGCCTACATGACCTGGTGGGGCCCAAGTTCGAGTCAAAGCCCACACAAGCTAATGGCACCCAAGTCTAAGTCAAAGCTTACATGAGCTGATAGCACCCAAGTTTGAGTCAAAGCCCACATAAGTTGGCGAGAACTGAGTCAAAGCTGACACAAGCTGGTGGCACCAAGTTTAATTCAAAGCCCGCACAAGCTGGCGACACTCGAGTCAAACCCCACATGAGCTGGTGGCACCAAGTTTAAGTCAAAGCTTGCACAAGCTAGCGACACCCAAGTTAAACTTCGCATAAGCTGGCGACACTCACATTAGAAATAAATGTTACTCTACACCTAGCCAAGGGGGTCAAATCATAGAAAACCTAACACCCAGGTGTTCTGGGGAGCATCGTTCCACCTCGAACAAAATAGTGTCTATTTGTCTTTACCCTGTTCCTAATTCTCAGCAATGGTCAAAGAAAGGCAGCTGGAGACACCTTAATTTGTTCGGGCTAATTTTTTTTAACAACCGGGCTAATTTTCCATAGTCCAAGCATTTTTTACTCATCCATCATTGATCAAAAACTCGATTTTAACTTGTTTCTTTGTATAAAAAAATGAAAACCCACATCAAATTATGAATTTGGACTCTTGAATTAATTAAAATAATTTTTTAAAAGTCTACATTAGATAAAAAAGGTTAATGTCATATGATCACCCTACTCCCTAGTTTGTTGACTAAGATCACCATTAGCCACCCTATTTGCTAGAAAATCATTTCAGCATTTCAATCAGCCACCATATATCCATCACATTGGCAGCAAGTTACTCCCTACAGCCACTCTATAGCCTCCAAGCTGACACTACTTTGTCCCTCTTGAGAAATGACCAAAAATATCTCTAAATTGGCTCTAAAATGTTGGTATAAATAGACCACTTCTATCTCAGCTAAAAAAGGTTAGATTCTAACTCATTTTCAACTTACAAAACCATTCCTACACCAAGAAAACTAGAATCCCGTAGCTCTTCACCCACCACCCAAAAATAGCCCCAAAACACTCATTCCCCAACCATTACACATTGTAAAAATCACCCTACCAGAACCAAAACCTCATTATTTCTGTCTTTTTCTTGCTTATTAACAATAAGGAAATGAGAGAAATTCAAGCCATCTCTATTGCTCTAATTATTTAGCCAAGAAGTGAAGTTTTGTTCGTATAACTTCTCACTTTATCACTTTCATTTTCTATTTTTAAGCATCTTCATAATTTTAGTGAGCTCTCCTGTTTCCATCACCCTTTTGGGATTATGATGCATTATTGTGGCTTTTGGTTGTGGTAGTTTAGGATTTGGACGCTTTAATTCCCCTTTGATGTGCAAAATGCCTTATTTCATCCTCATTATTTTGACAGCTCTTGCTCATACATTTTATGTCATATCCATGCATCTTATTATCTTAATCCATGTATGAGTCATTAGCCTAACACATTTCAAGCACATTTATAAATTAACTTGCATGAATCATTACCATTCTTAGCATCCATAATATTTTCTTGTCAAAATGTATAACATTTCCTTTGTCTAGACCATTGGTAAAGTTAGCATCCCTATTTATGTTATGTGTCATCCCCTTGTATGTTTGTTGTCTTCCCTTTGTCAAAATACATGTTTGATGGCTGTCAAAAACTGATTTTCAAAAGCTCCCCAAGCCAAGCATGTTAACTCAACCAATAAGGATTAGCATGGATTTAGCATTTTCCTTAAAGTTAGCAAAATATCTTCGGGAAAATTAAGTTTTTCAGATCTGGAATCTTGGTTAAACAAACTCAAATCTTCTATTTTTGCAACGAAAATGACCTTACACTCGTTCTTAAAATGTTTGTGGCTTGTTTTTGAGTCAATACCTTGAGTGGTGTAATCAATGGGCTATTTCATTATCCTAAATTACTCTGGGGCTATGCAAATAAGTTCATGATGCTCATGGCACTCTTTCCCTTCAGTTATGGACATTCGATTGTCAATGACTCGAGTTTGGACCCGTAAACATAAAGAAAATAAGAAATATCCCCTGCTTTGCTTTGTCCTCTACTTGCAGTACAACTATTGCAAATTGAAAAATCACTTTAAAATCCTAAACAATTTTTCATGAATTTTTTGATATTTTCCTATCAAAGTGTGTCGAATTATCTTTAAAACAATGTCTTAGTCATCCCCAGGTCATTCTAGATGAGAGGGTTATGATCTTTCAAATCTAAACTGTCCAAAACCTATGGAATCCAAACGTGTATTTTGATTGGGCTGTTTAGACCCTCTAAATGATTTTTCTAACTTTTTCAAACATTTTTCCTAAAAAATTCATGAAATTCCCTTTTGAGAAAGGTATTGCTGGAAATTTTTTACACCAAATGAGTTCTGGGTGTTTTTTCAAATTTTGACACACCTTGTCCCTCATATGCTCTACCAGCAGCACAATCAATCCGAACTTGAAAATTTATTTCCATGGAAAGTGACTTTTTGGGATATTGGGAACACTTTTAGATTAACCCTCATCGAGTTTCCTTTCTAACGGTGACTTGTCCACCCTCTAAGCCTTCAAACCAATTTAGAATAAATTCGGGAAGTGGGACAGCATGACGCTGTCCCTTGTTTTTAGTTATGGTCAAAATTGAGTTGTTTTTTTAAATTTTGTCTTGAGACTTTCGAATGTCTCTATATCACCCCGATCAGACTTGAAAACCTACTTTGACCTCCCATTGGCTCTTATCAAGCCACATAAGTTGATGGCACCTAGTCTGAGTTAAAGCCCACATGAGCTGGTGGCACCTAGTCTAAGTTAAAGCCTACACAAGCTGGTGGCACCTGAGTCAAAGCACACATAAGCTGGTGGCACCCAGTCTGAGTTAAAGTCTGCACAAGCTGACGACACCGGAGTTAAAGCCCACACGAGCTGGTGGCACCCAAGGCTAAGTCAAAGCCTGTATAGCACTCGAGTTAAAGCCTACATAAGCTGGTGGCACCCAGTCTTAGTTGAAGCCTGCATAAACTGGCAACACCCGAGTCAAAGCCCACACAAGCTAGTGGCACCTAGTCCGAGTTAAAGCCCACACAAGCCAACGGCACCCGAGTCAAAGCTCACACAAGCTGGTGGCACCTAGTTTGAGTTAAAGCTTGCATAAGCTGACGACACTCGAGTTAAAGCCCACACGAGCTGGCGGCACTCGAGTCAAAGCTTGCACAAGCTAGCGACACCCGAGTCAAAGCCCACATAAGCTGGTGGCACCCAAGTCTAAGTCAAAGCTCGTATAAGCTGATGGCATCCTAGTCAAAGCCTACATAAGCTGGTGGCTCCTAGTCTTAGTCAAAGCCTGTACCAGTTAATGGCACCCGAGTCAAAACCCACACAAGCCGTTGGCACCTAGTCTGAGTCAAAGGCCACACGAGCTGGTAGCACCTTGTCTAAGCCAAAGCCCATATGAGATGGTGGCGCCTAGTCTGAGTCAACACTCGCATAAGCTGGGGGCACCAGAGTCAAAGCCCATATAAGCTGGTGGCACCTAGTCCAAGTTAAAACCCATATGAGCTAGTGGCTTCTAGTTTGAGTCAAAGCCTGCACAAGTTGGTGGCAGTCAAGTCAAAGCTTGCACCAGCTGGTGGCACCCAACTCTTAGTCAAAGCGCGCATGAGCTGGCGGTACTCAAATCAAAGCCCATACAAGCTCGCAGCATCCAAGTTTAAGTTAAAGTCCGCACAAGTTGGCAACACCTACATAAAAAATCCATGATACTCTACACCTGCCTAAAGGGTCAAACCTTAGAAACCTAACACCCTCATGTTCTGGGGAGCATTATTCCATCTCGGACAAAATAGTGTCTATTCGTCTTTGCCCTATTCCTGATTCTCAGCAACGGTTAAAGAAGGGCAACTGTAGACACTTTATTTTGTCCGAGCTAATTTTAACAATCTAGGACATAGACATAGGAGGGGGTAATGGAAAAAAAGTATTTTGAGGAGATCAAGAAGGCCTATGGATCATGTCAATGGTAAATGCAAAGATGTGGCATCAAGGGATATAGTTTAGATGGTCCAGGGATAAAAGATATGTGATAATTTATAATTTTGCTTGAATGTATATATATAATGCTCCAATGATTCAAAAATTTGAAATGTCTCCATTTATATCGATACAACATGTAAATGTATCGATACATGAGCTTATGTATCGATACAGGAGCTCATGTATCGATACTAGGCCACTCTAAGACCAAAATGTGCATTCTGTAAAGAAATGTATCTATACATAGCATCATGTATCAATACAATGGTTCATAATATTGATACAATGGTTCATAGTATCGATACAATGAACCATTGTATCGATACACTCAAGGTTTTTGGACCATTTATATCAATACATTCTGTAATGTATTAATACATGCAGGCCATTTTTCATGGCTTAAGAAATTTTTTACTCATCCTCCATTGATCCAAAACTTGATTTTAACGTTTTTCTTTGCATTAGAAAAAATCAAAACCCATATCAGATTACAAATTTGGAATTTTAAATTAATCAAAACATTTTTTAAAGTATAAATTAGATCAAAAAGGTCAATGTCACATGATCACCCTACTCCTCCCTAGTTTGTTGACCAAGATCACCATCAGCCATCCTATTTGCTAGAAAATCATTTCAGCATTTAAACCAGCCACCCTATGTCCATCACATGCAATAAGTTGCTCCCTACAGCCACTCTATAGCCACCAAGCTAACATCACTTTGTCCCCCTTAAGAAATGACCAAAAACACCTCCAATTTGATTTTAAAATGTTGGTATAAATAGACTATTTATATCTCAGCTGAAGGACTTTAGATTAGAGCTCACTTTCAGTTTCCAAAACATAATATGACATCAAGAAAACCAAAATCCCATAGCTCTTCACCACACAAGAATAGCCCCAAAACACTCATTCCCAACTATTACACATCTTAAAAATCGTCCTCATCCATACCAGAACCAAAACCTCATTGTTTCTCTCTTTTTCTTTCTTATTAACAACAAGGAAAAGAGGGAAATTCAAGCCATCTCTATTGCTCCAACTATTTGGCCAAAAGTTAAAGTTTTGTTAGTATAACTTCCTACTTTGTCTCTTTCATTTTTTGTTTTTTAGCATCTTCATCATTTTAGTGAGCTCTCCATGTTTCCATCACCCTCTTAGGATTCTCATGCATTATTATGGCTTTTGGTTGTGGTAGTTTAGGATTTGGATGCCTTAATGCCCTTTTGATGTGCAAAATGCCTTATTTCATCCTTATTACTTTGATAGCTCTTGCTCATGCATTTTATGCCATATTCATGCATTTTGTTATCCTTAATCCATGTATGAATAATTAGCCTAACATATTTCAAGCACAATTATACATTAGCTTGCATGAATCATTGTTATTTTTAGCATCCATAACATTTTCTTGTCAAAATGCATAACACTTTCTTCGTCTAGCTCATTGGTAAAGTTAGCATCCCTATTCATGTTATGTGGCATCCCTTTGTATGTTTTTTGTTGTCCCCTTGTCAAAATGCATGTTTGATGGCTATAAAAAAAATTGATTTTCAAAACCTCCCTAAGCCAAGCATGTTAACCTCAACCAATGAGGATTAGCATGACTTAGCATTTTCTTTAAAGTTACCAAAAAAAAATCTTGGGGAAAATCAAGCTTTCAAGATCTGTAATCCTAATTAAACGAGCTTAAAACTTTTGGTTTTCCAATAAAAATGGCCTTGCACTTGTTCATTAAATGTTCATGCCTTGTTTTAAGCTAAAACCTTGAGTGGTATGATCAACAGGCTGTTTTATTGTCCCAAATTACTTTGGGGCTGTACAAATAAGTTGGTGATGCTCATGCCACTCTTTCCCTTTAGTCATGGACGTTTGAATGTCAATGACTTGAGTTTGGACCCAAAAACACAAAGAAAAGTAAAAAAAATCCTTTATTTTGCTTTATCCCCTGCTAGCAGCATCACTGTTACAAATTGAAAAATAGCTTTGAAATCCTAAACAATTTTTCAAGAATTTTATAATTTTTTTACTGAAAGTGTGTCAAAATACCTTTAAAATAAGGTCTTGTTCACCCCCAGATCACTCCGAATGAAAGAGTTATGATTTTTCAAAGCTAGACTATCCAAAATCCCTAGAATTAACAAATTGCATTCTGATCGGGCCTTTGAGACCCACTAATGATTTTTTTAAAATTTTCAAACATTTTTCCTAAACGATTCATGGAATTATCTTTTAAGAAATGTATCGTTTGTAATTTTTTGATACCAAACGAGTCTGGGGTAATTTTTCAAATTTTAACACACCTTATCCCTTGTATGCTCTGCCAGTAGCATAATTAATTCAAACTTGAAAATTTATTCCCCTGGAAAGTGACTTTTTGAAATATTAGGAATATTTTTAGATTGATCCTCGTCAAGGTACCTTTCTAACAGTATCTTGTCTACCCTCTAAGGCCTTTAAACCAATTTAGAATATATTCAAAAAGTGGGATAGTGCGATGCTATCCTCTATTTTCAGTTATGGTCAAAATTGAGTTGTTTTTCGAGCTTCATCTGGAAACATTCGAATGTCACCATATCACCTTAACCAGCCTTGAGAACATGCTTTGACCTCCCATAGGCTCGTATCAAGGCATGAACATATTTCTCATCTTTACCATCCTCATTCACAATAATTTCTTTTGCCAATAATCGTCAAAATGCTCATTCATTTTTTAAATCATAAAGTTTTGCCAACTTAAGTTTTCCAACTTGACTTTTTTAAAGAGTGTCAAATATGTCACTTTTGGGGATACTCCTACCCTAACCTTTCGATGGGATACTCTAACCCTACTTTCAAAATTTTCAAGATTTAAAAATCTTTCTTTGTTAAAATTACTTGTCATCGATGGGGATACTCCAATCCCGACCTTCCGAGGGGATACTCTAACCTCATTTTTCAAATTTGACAAGATTTAAAAATCTTCCTTAATTATATGTCATCCATAGGGATACTCTAACCCTATTTTTTCAAAGGGATATTCTAACCATGTCTTTGAACTTTTTTTTGCTTTTTCTCGGGCTTCTATGAATTTGCAGGAAAATCACATTCAATCAAGGAACTTAGATGCGTCTCAAAAATTTTTGATTCGATTATTCCTAGATAATCAATGCCAATTATGAGATAAATTTTAGTAGTTTATCCCTTTCATTTATCATTGCATCGAATGATCCATGTTATGTTATTTCATTTGTTGCCTTACTAATGTGATTTCTTTGTGATGATCATTTTGCATTCATGTTTTCCAATCATTTCAAATAAAATTAAAGGAAATGTTCCATGTGGGTATCTTTCCAGTGCCCAAAGTGGAACATTCCATTTTAAAAGTAAAATCCATAGGTCATTTTCATTGAAAATCTCTATATTCCTCATCTCTCCAGGGCTGTATGAGATTAAATCTTTTCATCAAAAGCTGGATTTGTATTCTATAAAATTCATGCATTGAAAAAAGGTTATATCAAAATAGTGACAATTTAAGATTGAAAGAATCGAAACCGAGATAAAACATAACTAGTAAGGTACTAATTTTAAGCATCATGAAGAGGCTTGTGCCTAATCATGCGTAACCAACTCCCGAACCTAAACGATGAATCTTTGGTACTACGTAGACCATGGGATTGATTTTTCCAGTTTTGTAGCTTAAGAAATAGGTTTCAATAGGCATCCGATCATGCGTAGCCCAAAATGATTGGTGGTGACTCCAAGCGTTGGCCATTTCGTTATGGTCATCCGAGACCAATAAGATGAGCGATTCGTCTTATAGTCCCTTTCACTTTATCACAAATCGAGAATCCATACCTTTTCAGTCTCACCATGTTGCAAAGGAAAAGTCTCAATCAAGAAGACATTTCCTAATCAAAAAAATTTTAAGTCGTACGCACCTATAGATCTGCAAGGATCCACCCTGGGGTATGTTGTGACACCAACTTATTTATATATGTGTGTGAAATAACGTATTGAACCTCATTTATATAAAGAGCATTGTGATAACAATATGGGCACTTTTTTTGTTTATATTTAAGACTATAAGTTGAAAACTTTAGATATGAGAATTTGATGTTGTTATTAATGTTATTAGTGTATTCACACTTTAATGATGTAGATATATCTTTAAATTTTTTTATTTTGTTTTTATAAATTTTATAAATGGATCAGAGTCAACGGTAGACTTAGCACAAACACTAGTACAACTATAAACAAGTTATTCAGGTTGAATCTTGCATTTTACCATGCATAGACCGAAATAAAGAGTAAACTGTGGAGGTTAAGGAAGCTTAAAAAGTGCATTTAAGGGAACACTTGAAGGCACATATTTTTTTTCTTAAAGGTATTAGGTTGAAAATTTGTTACTGAAGCCTATTGCTCACCCTTGAGCTACAACAAACATCATCAACATCATAAATGCCAGCATCATACTCTTCATGTCCCTTTTTTCCATAACTTAAAATAATTTTCTAGGATATTTTCTTAAACTTGCTTAATTAGTTGAACAAAAAATATTTTTGTGCATATAAGTTAAACAAAAAGTTGATATTTATATAGGGTTGAAGCATTTTACCAAGCCAAAGTCATCCAAGAAGCATTAAATTAATTTGTGCCATTTTTAGCAATTTTGGAAAGCCATAGGTGAAAATTTAGCCTATAATAGCCCTTTGCTTCCCTTATGGAAGTCTCATTAATCCCACCTGCTGATGATGATATATTATTTATTTTCTATTTAAGTTGTAGATTTTTTAATCTTGAGACTATAAATAAAAACCCCATAAAGATTTTATTGTTAATAATTTGTTGACTCATACCCGTATATATTTTAAGAGTTTTTCCTATGTTAAAGTAAATTAAAATCTTTATTTCAAAACATAAACACTTTTAATCACTTTCCGTTAATGGAATAATAAAAGTCATATCAACTATGCATTATTATTTACTTAACCAATTTTTGTCTAATTTTCATATAATTATTACTTAATCAATTTTTTTGTCTAATTTATGTATTATAATTATTAATTAATATTCATATAATACTCTTTATAAGAATTTACGTATATGCCAATAATTGTTTGCTATACTCTTTTATTTGTTGCTTCTTGTTAAATTTTATAGTAGATTTGCTCATTTGTATTATTTAAATAATATTTTCAATTATCTAATGTTTTACTTTATGTTTGATCCAATCTTATTATTCTGTTGTTCAAATTAAAGATTAAAAAAAACTTCAAATATTATGTGAATATAACATATACAAAGTAGTAAAAAAATGAGACAACACGAACATATATCTTAAAATCTATATAATACGAATTATTAACATATTAAAATTTAAATAAAATATAAAACACCTTAAATATGATTATGCCATGATAAAATATAAAAACATAACAGAAAATTTGAGTTATCATATTTGGATCAAGGTCAAGATTAGATCCTACTTCATGCAAGACTATTAATTTTAGGCCTTTTAGTTTGCTGAAGTAAAATTAAATTTCCAATTCTCATATGCACTATAATGAAACCTCATGTCCTTTAGGAGAAAAGTGTAAAGTAAAATGTTTTGCAAGCTTTTTTAATGATTGAACTCCATCGAAACCAATTTGATTTCATATATATATATATAGATACATATATATATCTATATATATATATATATATGAAATAATGTATTGAACTTTATTTATATATAGAATTTTGTGATAATAGTATGGGGCACCTTTTAGGTTTTTTTATATTTAAGACTATAAGTTAAAATTTTGAAATATTAGAATTTGATGTTGATATTAATATTTTTAGCTTATTTGCACTGTATTGTTGCAGTTATATGCTTAAATTTTTTTAATTTTATTTTTATTAATTTATAATAGACGTTTAAGTTATTTTTATTAAAAAAGTAAAAAATTTATAATGGACGATATATTTGGTTAAAGAAAAATTGAGAAAACTACATAATTTCTTGTTAAACTAATAATTTTAAAATTTATTAATAATTATACAACATTGACCAATGTTTTTTGGTACAGCTTCCAAACCCTCATCTCTGAACGTTGCTAGTATTATAAACATATATAAGAACAAAAAATTGAATCGAAAGTTTAACTTTATTTAAGGATCTACTAAAACATAGAATAGCAAGCCAAAGTTCACATTTTGTTCTTGCAACTCCCATTGCATTTATCAACATAGTGTCGCACTATTTTGTGACCTGTAATATTAAGAACAATAATAAGATGAAATTGTTTCTTAGATGATGTGATATGATTGTTATCATCATATATGACAAATCATGTTATAAAATTATTTTACTAATGGCCAGATGATTAAAAAAATATAAATAAATTATTACTTTTTATAGTTGGAAAATCGAAAAAGTTGATGATGACTAATTATTTTATTTATCCAATTAATTAAATAAAAGTTTGTTCATATTTATAAAAATTAAAATGATAATTTTTTTAGACTATGAAATATATATATGTGTGTGTGTATATATATATATATATAAAAGACAATCAAAGATATCTTAGATTTTGCATGCACCTAAACTACTTTCTGAATGTTGTTGTTAACGTCAAATTGTCATTTTGGCTTAATTATTCATAGATAATATTGGATATAGAGTTTACGTAACATAGTTTTAGAATATTTATCATATTAAAAATTAATAAAAGAGAAAAGAATGAATGTTATATACCGACTTCAGGATTGGAATCGATGGCAGACTTAGCACAAACACTAGTACAATTGTAAATAAGTTGTCCTGTTTGAATCTTGCATTTTACCATGCACACATCAAAACAAAGAGCAAACGTAGAGGTTCAGAAAGTTTAAGAGCACATTTAAGAGAACACTTAAAGGCATATTTTTTTGTGGAGGTATAGGTTGAAAATTTGTTGTTGGAGCCACTGCTCGCCCTAGAGCTACTATGAACCATTGTATCGATGCTATGAACCACTGCATTGATACATGTTGATATGTATCGATACATTTCATTGCAAAATGCATGTTTTGGTCCTGGCATGACCTAGTATAGATACATGAGGTCCTGTATCTATACAGAGGCTTATGTATTAATACATCTACATGTTGTATCGATACAAATGGGGACATTTCAAATTTTAGCACATTAGAGCATTGTATCGATACATGAGAACCATGTATCGATACATTCAAGTAAAATTGTGAATTTTCTCATATCTTTTATCCCCGGATACCTCGAACTACATCATTTGATGCCACATCTTTGCATTTACCTTTAATATGATCTTTAAGCCTTCTTGACGTCCTTAAAAGGGATGCCACTGACATGTGGGCTTTTAAGGGTGCCACTGACTTTTAGGCTTTTGAGAAGGTGCCACTGACTTGTGGACTTTAAAAGGTGCCACTGACTTGTGGGCTTTTAAAACGGTGCCACGACTTGTGGGCTTTAAAATATGCCACTGACTTGTTAGCTTTTAAGGGTGCCATGACTTGTGTACTTTTAAGGGTGCCACGACTTGTGGGCTTTAAAAGGGTGCCATGACTTGTCGACTTTAAAAGAGTGCCACAACTTAACGTTGTTGCTCGGCAATCATTGCCCCCTCTTACCTCCATGCTCTAGATTGCTAAAAATTAGTTCGGATAAAATAAGGTGTCTACAGCTGCCCTTCTTTGACCATTGCGGAGAATGAGGAACAGGGCAAAGACAAATAGACATTATTTTGTCCGAGGTGGATTGACACTCCCTAAAACACTAAGGTGTTAGGTTTTTTAAGGTTTGACCCCCTTAGGCAGGTACAGAGTAACGTGGATCTTTGGTGTGTGCCCCCCTAGCTTGTGCGGACTTTGACTTGGGTGCCATTAGCTTGTGCGAGTTTTGACTTAGACTTGAGTGCCACTACCTCATAAGGACTTTAACTTAGGTGCCGCCAGCTCGTGTGGGCTTTAACTCAGACTTGGGTGCCATCAGCTCGTGTAAGCTTAAAAGGGATGCCACTGACATGTGGGCTTTTAAGGGTGCCATTGACTTATGGGCTTTTGGGAAGGTGCCATTGACTTGTGTGCTTTAAAAAGATGCCACTGACTTATGGGCTTTAAAAGGTGCCACTGAGTTGTAGGTTTTTAAGGGGTGCCACTGACTTATAGGCTTTTAAAAGGGTTCCAAGACTTGTGGGCTTTTAAGGGTGCCACTAACTTATGGGCTTTTAGGAAGGCACCATTGACTTATAAGCTTTAAAAAGATGCCACTGATTTGTGGGCTGACTGGTAGGCTTTTAAAGGTGCCATGACTTGTGGGCTTTAAAAGAGTGCCATAACTTGTAGGCCTTAAAAGGGTGCCACGACTTGACGTTGTCGCTTGGTGATCATCGCCTCCTCTTACCTCCATGCTCTAGATTGCTAAAAATTAGCCTGGATAAAGTAAGATGTCTACAATTGCCCCTCTTTGACCGTTGCTGAGAATCAGGAACAAGGTAAAGACAAATAGACACTATTTTGTTCGGGGTGGACTAACACTTCTAAGAACACTAGGGTGTTAGGTTTTCTAAAGTTTGACCCCTTTAGGCAGGTACAAAGTAACATGGATCTTTATTGTGGGTGCCGCTAGCTTGTGCAGACTTTGACTTGGGTGCCACCAGCTTATGTGGGCTTTAACTTGGGTGCCGCCAGCTGATGTGGGCTTTGACTTAGACTTGGGTGCCACTAGCTCGTGTATGCTTTGACTCGGGTACTGCCAGCTCGTGCGAGCTTTGACTCAGACTTGGGTGCCACCAGTTCATGTGGGCCTTAAAAAAGATGTCACTAACATGTGGGCCTTTAAGGGTGCCACTGACTTGTGGGCTTTTGGGAAGGTGCCACTGACCTGTGGGCTTTAAAAAGATGCCACTGACCTATGGGCTTTAAAAGGTGCCACTGACTTGTGGGTTTTTAAATGGTGCCACTGACTTGTAGGCTTTTAAAAGGGTACCATGACTTGTAGGCTTTTAAGGGTGCCACTGACTTGTGGGCTTTTAGGAAGGTGCCACTGACTTATGGGCTTTTAAGGGGTGCCATTGACTTATAGGCTTTTAAAAAGGTGCCATGACTTGTGGGCTTTTAATGGTGCCACTGACTTGTGAGCTTTAAAAGAATGCCACTGACTTGTAGGCTTTAAAAAATGCCATTGACTTGTGGGCTTTTAAGGGTGCCACGACTTGTGTGCTTTTAAGGGGTGCCATGACTAATGGGCTTTAAAAGAGTGCCACGACTTATGGGCTTTAAAATGGTGCCATGACTTATGGGCTTTTAAAACGTGCCACGACTTGACGTTATCGCTCGACAATCATTGCCCCTCTTACCTCTATGCTCAAGATTGCTAACAATTAGCATGGACAAAATAAGGTGTCTACAACTGCCCCTCTTTGACTGATATTGAAAATTAAGAACAGGGCAAAGAAAAATAAACACTATATTGTCTGGGGTGGACTGACACTCCCCAGAACACTAGGGTGGTAGGTTTTCCAAGGTTTGACCCCCTTAGGCAGGTATAGAGTAACATGGATCTTTGGTATGGGTGCCGCTATCTTGTGTGAACTTTGACTTGGGTGCCACCAGCTCGTATGGGCTTTGACTTGGGTGCTGTCAGCTAGTGCAAGCTTTGACTTATACTTGGGTGCCACCAGCTCGTATGGGCTTTGATTCAGGTGCCGCCAGTTCATACGAGCTTTAACTCAAACTTAGGTGCCATCAGCTCGTGTGGGCTTTAAAAAAGATGCCACTGACATGTGGGCTTTCAAGGGTACCACTGACTTATAGGCTTTTGGGAAGGTGCTGTTGACTTGTGGGCTTTAAAAAGATGCCACTGACCTGTGGGCTTTAAAAGGTGCCACTAACTTATGGGCTTTTAAGGGGTGCCACTGACTTGTGGGCTTTTAAAAAGATGCCATGACTTGTGGGTTTTTAAGGGTGCCACGACTTATGGGCTTCTAGAAAGGTGCCATTAACTTGTGGGCTTTAAAAAGGTGCCACTGACTTGTGGGCTTTAAAAAGATACCACTGACTTATGGGCTTTTAAGGGTGTCAATAACTTGTGGGCTTTTAAAGGTGCCATGACTTGTGAGCTTTTAAGGGTTGCACTGACTTATAGGCTTTTAAAAAGTGCCACAACTTATGGGCTTTTAAGGGTGCCACTGACTTATGGGCTTTAAAAAGATCCCACTGACTTATGGGCTTTAAAAGATGCCACTGACTTGTGGGCTTTTAAGGGTGCCACGACTTGTGAGTTTTTAAAGGGCGTCACGACTTGTGGGCTTTAAAATGGTGCCACGACTTGACGTTGTCGCCCGGCGATCGTCGCCCCTTCTTACCTCCATGCTCCAGATTGTAAAAAATTAGCTTGGACAAAATAAGGTGTTTACACTACAGAAATATATAAGATTATTAAAAAATTAAATTGAAAGTTGAACTTTATTTAAGTATCTATTACAACATTCAATAGTAAGCCAAAGTTTACATTTTGTTCTTGCAGTGCTTATAGCACTTATCAACATAGCGGTGCACGATTTCGTGACCTGCAATATTATGAACAATAATAAGATGAAATTGTTTCTTAGATGATGTAATAAGATCATTATTGTCATACATTATTACTAATGGTCAAATGATTAAAAAAACAATAACATAAATAATGATAAATTGTTATTTTTTATAATTAGAAAACCAAAAAAGTTTATAATGACCAATTATTTTATTTATCCAATTAACTAAATAAAAGTTTTTTTTCAATAGATATCTCAGAGTTTGCATAAACCTAAATCGCTTTTGGAATGATATCATTGAAATTAAAATCTTCATTTTGTCTTAATTACTCATAGATGGTATTGGATTTGCAATTCACGTAGCATAGATTTTGAATATTCATCTTATTGAAAATTAATAAAAGAGAAAGGAATAAATGTTATATACCAACTTTGGGATCAGGGTCAATGGCAGATTTAGCACAAACACTAGTACAATTATAAACAAGTTGTCAAGGTAAATCTTTCATTTTACCGTGCATAGACCAAAGCAAAGAGCAAACTGTGAAGGTTCAGGAAGCTTAAAAGCGCATTTAAGGGAACACTTGAAGGCACATTATTTTGTGGAGGTATTGGGTTGAAAATCTATTACCAGAGCCATTGCACACCCTTAAGCTACAATAAACATGATCAACATCATAAATGCTAGCATCACTCTTTTCAAATCATTCCTATTCATGACTTAAAATAAATACTCTCGTAAACTTGTTAAATTAGTTGAGAACACTTTTTTGTGCATATAAGTTTAACAAAAAGTTGATTTTATAAAACATTGAAGCATTTCATATGCCAAAGTCATCTAAGAAAAAATCAATTAATTTATGCCATTTTTTAGCAATTTTGGAAGTCATAGGTGAAAATTAAGCCTTTGGTAGCCCTCTGATACCAATTATAGAAGTCGTATTAAGCCTACCAGCTAATGATGAGAAATTTATTTATTTTCTATTAAAGTTTTAGATTTTCTAACCTTGAGGTCATAAATAAAAACCCCTCAAAGATTTAGTTATTAATATATTTTAGGAGTTTTGCCTATACTATAGTAAGTTAAAATCTTTATTTCCAAACATAAACCTTTTTAATCTCTTTCCTACGATGGAGTACTAAAAACAATGTCAACTATGTATTATCATTTACTTAGACAAATTTTTTGTCTAATTTTCATATAGCCGTTAATTAATTTTCAAATAATACTCTTTGTAAGAATTTAGGTATATACTAATAACTATTGGATGTATTTTTTATTTGTTTTTTTTGTTTAATTTTATAATAGACTTAGTTTTTTGTATTATTTAAATAAAAATTTTAATTATCTAAAATTTTACTTTATGTTGGATCCAATTTTATTGTTGACATCAAAGATTAAAAAAGTTTAAATGACAATATGAATATGACATATATAAAGTAGTAAAAATATGACACGACATGAATACATCTCTTAAAATCTATATAATATAAACTACTGACATATAAATTTATATAAATATAAAATATCTTAAACACAATTATGCATAACAAAATATACAAACATAACACAAAACTCGAATTACCATATCTGGATCAAGGTTGAGATTATGTCCTATTTCATGCAAGACTATTAATTTTAGGGCTATTTCATTTGCTAAAGTATAATTAAAGCTTCAATTCTCATATACAACATAATGAAACCTCCCATTGTTTGGTGAAAAAGCATGAAAACAAATGTTTCACAAGCTTTTTTTTTTTTAACGAGGGAGCTCCATCCAAATCAACTTGTTTTCATATATACATATATATATATATATATATAGATGAAGTAATTTATTAAACTTCATTTACGTATAGAACTTTGTGATAACAGTAAGTGCACTTTTTTGTTTATATTTAAGACTATAAGTTGAAAACATTAAATATGAGAATTTGATGTTGTTATTAATGTTGTTAGTGTATTTGCACTTTATTATTGTAGTAATAATCTTAAATTTTTTAGTTTATTTTTATAAATTTAGAATGGAGTTTTAAGTTACTTTTATTAAAAAAAGCAAAAAAAAAATTGTAATGGATTGATATATTTGGTTAAAAAATCGAGAAAAATACATAATTTTTATTAAACTATAAGTTTTAAAATTTATTAAAATTGCAATAATTATATAACATTGACAAATGTTGTTGGTTAGAGCTTCCAAACCCTCATATGTCAACCTTGCTATTATTATAGAAATATATAAGATTAAAAAATTGAATCAAAAAATTAAACTTTATTTAAGTGTTTGCCACAACATAGAATAGCTAGCCAAAGTTTACATTTTGTTTTGATAGCTCCCATAGCACCTATCAACATAATGATGCACTATTTCGTGACCTGCAATATTAGGAACAGTAATAAGATAAAATTATTTCTTACATAATGTGATATGATCATTATGTCATACATGATAAATCATGTTATCAAATTATCATTTATTAACGATCAAATAATTAAAAAATTAATAACATAAATAATTATAATTGCAAAACCAAAAAAAGTTATGATAACCAACAGTTCTATGAATCTTTTAAAACTAAGAAAAAATCATCAAGTAGAATCAGAAAGAACGGGTAAAAAATCAATAGAACAATAATCATACTTTATTTCATTATTATAGTTTTTTAAACCTAATTGACCACTTTATTAAAATCCAAACCAATTTTGTAACTGAAACTTTATTCGATAAAGCCTAAACCAATTATCAAAATCCTAGCCAATTTTAAACCCATTTTTATTTATTTTTCTTTAACCAATTTTAAACCTAAACTTATGTTAAAGCCTCCTAGTTTTTTTTGGCTCATCTCAAAAATAAAAATAAAAAATTCATTTACGATAGCTGGCTATTTGTTATGCAGGCTAAAGCTAAAGCGCGAAGAACATACTCTGCTATTTGCGATTCATATTATTTCAAATGCTTAATGCAATCTGTTTTGGTGCATTTCCCTACAATCTTTAGTAATAAACTAAGAATTTCTTCAGGCCTATGCAATCATAAAATCCTACAACAATTTGGCTTACTAATACTAGTAACTTTCAATCCTAACCTTGTAACTTTGTTTGGCCATAAGTTACTCTTATATTTTCATCTCTTTCTACAGAAAAAAGCACCATTCCTTTATTGTAGGCATTGCTAAGCTTGTTAATTTCTACACTTAATTAGCATCAATTAATGACCAAATCAGCAAGAGAAAAGTTTTATGTTTTTGTTAATTTCTCATATCCTGTCATTCTCGAATCGCCTAGTTTAACATACTAAACCAAAAACTAGAGGTTCGACCATTCGATTTTTTATTTCTTGGTTTACATAAATTCAACCATTACTTGATAGAAGTACGGCCAAAAATGGAAGAAAAAAGGACTGTAGGTTGCATAGTCATGTGAAAGAACAAAAAAGAAATAGAAAACAAGTAAAGGAGAAAGTACTTTTGAAATAGCATGAGATCTGCATGACAATACAAAATATTTTTATATTACAAACTCTTCTTGATTCTCAAGCTTCTTTCTTTCTTACTAACACCTAACGTTCATTGACAACC
>JAQSVH010169028.1:0-14272 GCA_029448705.1 Adansonia digitata
ATTTGGGATTTGGGCTAAGGACTGATTCCAAAATGTAAAGAGAAAAGCAAAATTATTTGGGTTTGAACATAAAACAATCTACTTATGGCTTTCGGGCCGATGCAGTCCACTTAATGCCCTATGAAAATGGAAAGAAACGACGGAAATCACTGCTTCAGTTCTTCCCTCGTCGTCGGCGGCACAAAAGATTATATATAGTTTTTGTTTTGCGCCTTAATTGGTGATTTTTGCGGCTGCAAAAAATAATGTTCAACGCGGAAAGCGTTGTTTCTTCAATAAAAAAGCTACTTTCAAATCCCCAAATCGAGCATCAACAATTCAGAGGCATAGTAAAAGTGAGGCTGAAATGGGTGAAGAACCGGAGCCTCGATCATGTCATCGATACTGAGACCGATCTCAAAGCGGCTTGTCTATTGAAGGATGCTATTAAGCGGTCACCAACTGGTTTTCTTACCGCTAAGTCTTTTGCCGATTGGCAAAAGCTCCTTGGCCTCACTGTCCCTGTTCTTCGCTTTTTGCGCAGGTATTTTTGGCCTTCTTTCCATTTATTTTTGAGTACCCTTTTGTTGTTTCTTGCGATGAAAACTAAATAAATAAAGTTTCATTTTTATGTTATTTTTGTTATTTATTATTTGCATTTGTAAAGTAAGAAATTGTTATATGATAAAAGCAAATGATAGAAAGTAAAATCATGATTGGTTGTATATGAAAATTGATTGAATGTAAACATCAAAATCACCCATTTTGTTACAAAAAAATTGTTCTTTTAGTTTTTGAGTAGTCAAAAATATGTAATTTTTTATGCCTTTTGGTGTTTGAGGGTGAAACTAAAGGTTTTTGCATTGTTAGTGCGTGCTTACTTGTTGGTAATTATTGTAGTGTTATATGCTGTTGATATCTGTTATCAGACCCTTTCATCTGTCCTAAAGTATCCTTATCCGACTCTACATGTTCGAACATGTCTATAGGGTATAATCCTTTGAATACATGAAAAAATGTAGAAAAAATTGTGCATACCCATGTAGGATGCATGCCTGTATACTGCACTCATGCCAAGTCTGAGCAACTTGGGCTGGTATTAGGCACTAGCAAGAAAGTGGTTTTCCTTCTTTAATAAAGTGGTATTGAGTGCTGAGTTGAATAAGTGGAATAGCAGTTAGTGATTGCAATTTTGTTTTCCTGACTTTGTTTTAGGTACCCTACTCTTTTTGAAGAATTCCCACATGCACGTTATGCTAATTTGCCCTGCTTTCAATTGACGGGCACTGCACTATTGTTGGATTCACAAGAGCAACGCATTCACCAGGCGCATGAGAATGATACCCTACAGAGGCTTTCTAGGGTGCTTATGATGATGAAAAGTAGGACTGCACCTCTTCAGTCCCTGCATGCTTTGAAATGGGATCTTGGTCTGCCAGATAACTTCGAAAAAGTGTTGATCCCCAAATTCCCGGATTATTTCAGTTTTGTCAAGGCACCAACTGGTGTTGTGGCTCTGAGACTTGTGCGATGGCGCGAGGAATTTTCTGTTTCGGCATTGGAAAGAAGTAATGAGGGTTGTGAGATGGGTGATGAGTATAGGCAATTTAAGAGGGGTCAAACCACATTGGCATTTCCGATGAATTTCCCAAGGGGTTATGGAGCACAGAAGAAGGTGAGAGCTTGGATGGAAGAGTTTCAGAAGCTTCCCTACATATCTCCATATGAAGATTCTCGGCATATTGATCCAAATAGTGAGCTTATGGAGAAAAGGGCGGTCGGTGTATTGCATGAGTTTTTGAGCTTGACAATTCACAAGAAGACCAAGAGGAACTACTTGAGAAGCTTGAGAGAGGAACTGAACCTCCCACATAAGTTTACTCGATTATTTACTAGATATCCAGGGATTTTCTACCTGTCCTTGAAGTGCAAAACAACAACTGTGGCTCTTAAGGAAGGATACAGGCGGGGAAAACTAGTAGACCCACATCCTCTTGTTCGTCTAAGACAGAAGTTTTATCACGTAATGAGGACAGGCCTTCTTTATCGTGGTAAAGATGCGAATCTGATACCTCGGGAAGAGATTTTACTTAAAGACTTAGAGAATAGAGTGGAAGACAAAGAAGAAGAAGAAGAAGAAGAAGAAGAGACCGAGGAAGAAGAGATTGGAACAGGTGATGAGTACTTTGAGGAAAACTCAGATGTGGAAGATGAATTCAGTAAAGAGTAATGATCATCTGACAGAATCATCCATGTTGCAGCTACAATTAGAAGGAAGTATGATCAAAACTTGAGGTATTTACTGTTAATAGGATGCAATGGACATGGATTCATCTCCAACCTTACTGCGTTGAGCAAAATATCAAATTATGATTGTACAAGTTCTTTTAGCTTGTTTCATGTTCTGCTGCTTATGTCAGATTGACATTATTCAGGGTTGGAAGATTTTCCAAAATTTTCCATGGTAACATAACCCTTCAATTGTTCAGTAAGCGGTGCTTTGTTTTCATGTTAAAGAAGTTACAAATGAATAAAGTTCTGTCTGGAGAACCTCATTTATGCCATTTTGCAAGTTCAAGCTATGGAAGAACCTTATGACAAGATTTTTCCTTTTTTTTTTGACTCAATTGTCACGTCCCTTCTCGACTTGTTTGCTTGACATTGTCTCTAGCATCTACAGGGTCCGTTCAACATCGAAAGACTTCTGATCTGAGAATGTTGTGCAGTAGCAAAGACGTAAAATCCCAGTTTATACTATTGTATGATTCTAGCAATATTATTAATTTTTCATGCCAATCTTTGAACTTTCATTTTCTTTATCAACTCAGTTTCCAGAATCTACCTGTTATGATTTGGTGGTATAAATTGCACTAAAAAACGTGCCCAGGAACTGCAGTAAGTAGTCCGCTTTTGTCTGACATCTGAGCTAATTTCACGAACTGTCGCCAGTTCTATTTGCTGATATTTTTCACTTATTTCTCCATGTTTGTTGCAGAACTTGATGGCGCCGAAGCCTTCTCGTCAATTTTCCACCCAATAATTTGAACATCAGGTTGACGAGCACGGCTCCTTGTTAATCGACGTTTCACTGACGCACAAATGCATGTCGAAGTTGCTTTCCGAGAATCCAAAGTTCAATTCAGCAAACAGCACGCACCAGTAACTCCCTAATGCTAAGATTCTAACCGGTAACCGGTCTTATCTGGAAGTAATAAGTGCTTCTAGTCTGATGCAGTTCGATTTTGAAAAAAAAACATGATTAAAGTACAGTATTTCGATTTAAAAAAAAAATTAAACCATATCTGAATTGAATTTTATTAGATTAGATCTGTTTAATTTATTAGGTTTTTTTCCTTTAAATTTTAAATATATATTTTTATAATATTTTGGAAGTTTTTAAAACTATTTTGTAATAAAATATTTATTTTATATTATAAAAAGTTAAAAAATTAATCGATAATCAAATTTAATCTAATTTGAATAATTATTTTTTTAATTTATAAATTAAATTAAATAAATTAAATTATTATTTAAATTGAAATTAAATCGAATTTAATAAAAATTTAATTAAATATTATAATTTAAATTATTTTTCATTTTTGAATGAAATAAATATATTTAATTGTAATAATTTTATAAAAAAAATCTGATAATAGATTTAACAAAAGCTGAAATTATTATAAAATTAATACTGAACTTAGATCTGCGCCGGAGACTCACACTCTACACGCTCCACTCGGTGCCTCAAATCACGCGCTCTCTCATTTCGTCTTCGTGATAAAAGCAAGAGAGCCAGAAATAGAATGTGTGGGAAAAAACGAAAAAAGAGAGGAAAGAGAGGATATTTTAAAACCAAAAAAAAAAAAAAAACAAAACAAAAACAAAACAAAAAGAAAATTTCCAAATCCAAACTAGGGTTTGGGTTATCCCTAATCCAGATAACGATTTCCATTGTCGATTCTTTCATCTGATTAATCAAAGATGGGTGCTAATCCGTCACCAACAGACTCAACCATCGATCTTGACGAGCAGATCTCGCAGCTCATGCAGTGTAAGCCACTTTCCGAGCAGCAGGTACGTTCATTTAATCATTTATCCTACGATCTGTTTGTTTCCCTGGAAAGTACGGAAAATTTTGCGGAATTATTTCAATAATATATTTTTGATTTGTGACTAATTGATTAGGATCTGTTCCGCTGCGAAATGAATATCCAAAATGATTTTGAATTGAATTTATTATTATAAATTTCCAAGATATAATATTAAGTTTTCTTGCTGTTTTTAATTTGGACTTAATTGAGTTATTCAATAAAAGTGCAACTTCTTTTTCTTAATTTTAAAGCGCAAAAAGTAAAATCATTTTTTGATTTATTTGATGTAGGTAATTTCGAAAGAAATCAGGTCATTTGCTCCGAATAATGTTGTGTTTAAACTGCTCTTAATGCCACAGTTTTCTTTGTTTTATTTTGAATTATATTGTTCTCAGTTTGATCAACGGAAGTCCTCTTTTTCTTCGCTGTTTGGCCCTGGGTGAATATAACTGTTAGTAACTGTATTTGTTTTCGTGTTGGCTTGTTTAGGTCAAAGCATTATGCGACAAAGCAAAGGAAATATTAATGGAAGAAAGCAATGTCCAGGTTTATTATCTTAATCTTGCAGCCTTACTGGTGTTTAGTCTCTAATTCCAGGAGTCTGTGATCTATCTGTGTTTTTTTACTGGAATATTTTGGAAATTCTGACATTGCTTGTGCTTGAACTTTGTTTGTTTGTTTTTCTTTTTTTTTTTTTAATATTTTTATCACAGCCTGTGAAAAGCCCTGTGACAATTTGTGGCGATATTCATGGACAGTTCCATGATCTTGCAGAACTTTTTCGAATTGGAGGGAAGGTATTTGTTCTAACTGTGACCTTTTTACTGTATTCAGTTATTCTGTTTCAGCTGAGGGAATGTGTCAATTAATTAGTTGAGAACATGTTTTGAAGATTGATGATCTGCAGAGGTTTCTTGTCATTTTAGTGCAGATATTTTTAATTTATGCTCTGATGAATGTGTTAGACATTTAAGCTTTCTGTCTTGGGCACTTTAATGCATAAGAGTTATGTTTTGTTGAGTTTTTTTTCTAATTAATGTTTTGTCTCTTTTAATCATTAGATATTGACCTTTGAGGGTCATTTGGGCATTGTTAGGGTGTACAACTTATCATATACGTGATTCACCTCATCTGTCACATACTTTTGCTTTGTCCCTTGTGCCCCCCTCCCCCCCATGCTTATGATCTGTCCTTCTATTGAGCCTATGCCTTACAGTTGGTTTTATCTTGACAGTGTCCGGATACCAACTACTTGTTTATGGGAGATTACGTGGATCGTGGGTACTATTCTGTTGAAACTGTCACGGTATGTACATGTTAAACTACAAAATGCCATTTTCTACCACTGCTGTGAAAATTTGTTTCTGATTTCTGCTTAAAAAAGTATGATTTAGAGGCAGAAACAATATTAGACTTTTATGATCTGGCTTCGAGCTGCGTGAATGAAATTTGGCCACATCCTCCTCTCAGCAGTAGGGGGGGGGACCTTGGTTTGAAATGAATGGCCTTTAACTCTATGAATTTGAGATGTGTCTGCCTTTTGGAAGATTTCTATTGTTGTTGGGCTAATAATATTGGTTAGAGAGATGGTAAGCTATTTTAGATTTCCTTCGGATAGGGAGTTTTGGATCTAGAGTAACTGCTTTTATCTTATTTATAACTTTTGGTTCTCTGTGTTGTGGATGCACTGTAAATTCGATGTAATTCAAGAGGACCATGATGGGAAACTCTTTTCTGGCAGTTTTTATTTCTAATTTCCACCTCAGTGAAAGTGAATTCCATGCTAGATTGATGCTAGATATTTCTTAAATCACTGAACTCAAATGTTGTTGCCTACTGTTACTTTTTCTGTTCATGAAGATGCATGTTATATAGTACGCGCATAGATGGTTTTGCATTTGCTAGCATAACCTTTTCAAATTGAAGTCAACAGCTTCAAAGATCTATAGCAAACTTAAGCAGTTAAGCCATTTGTGCATTTCATTTGGATGATAATGATTTCCTGCTCTTTCAGTTATTGGTGGCTTTAAAAGTCCGTTACCCCCAGCGGATAACCATTCTCAGAGGAAATCATGAAAGCCGCCAGGTAAGTTTGCATCTTCCACTCCTTCCCTCCTTATCGTAACATACGTGCACATACACATGCAAAAGTTTATGGTGTTATATTTTGCATATCTGAGTCTTAGTTTAAATTTTGATATGAACTTTTGACCAACTATCATAGTGAATTTCAAGCTAATTCTTGAGTCATTCTTTTCTTTTTGGCAGATCACTCAAGTTTATGGGTTTTATGATGAATGTCTGCGAAAGTGAGTTTCTATCGCACAACCTTCATTTGAAAGGGTGTAGTGTTGTGAGCCATAAATGTGCTAGCTTTACTAAATGCCTTCCTATTCTTTATCTTTTTTTTTTTTTTTTGGTTTCCATGATATTTTTTTAAACTACTCATTTTTCCGGTTAAGAAAATAAAGTGGTATTGTATTGGCATTGATATATATATATATATATATGTATGCGTGTCTCTGTGTGTGTGTGTGTGTGTGTGTGTGTGTATGTAACTAGTAGATTTGAGTTTCTGGAGGTATACCCTTTAAGAAAACTTGGAGTCATGCGGAGACAGTATAGTTGCTTCTTCCTCTTGCAAATCCATGATAATACTTTTTTACAATGATTTACTTACAGGTATGGCAATGCTAATGTTTGGAAGATCTTTACAGACCTTTTTGACTATTTTCCGTTAACTGCTTTGGTGAGTAGAACTAATACGAGGTGCAAACTATTTTGATTTCAACTAATAGTAATGTAAATTTAAGGAAAGAAAAGAACTATGAACGTACATATTGGATTTAGTCTCTTTGATATTTGACATTTATGTTTGAGTTCTATTTCATTTGGCTTTCCAGTTGAATACTAATGTTGCCTTGCATAACTTTATTTTTTTTTTTTGGGTTGTGATAATAGACAACTAGTATTATATTAGCTTCGATTATATTCATTTCTATTTGAATTTTGAGTTTTAAGAACTCTCATTGCCTTTTTGGTTGGGCAAGAAAAAGTTAGGATTTACGGCTTGTCATCTATGATCTCATTGTAAAGCTATTGGGATCATTCTAAGTATGAACTAGAAGTCCCTTATTTCAAAAAAAATGACATCAAATCTTTCTAGAATGTCATGGAAGGAATTGGCTGTTTCCTATATTTATGTTTAAGCGAGATTAAAGACCCTGCTAAAAAATTTCCCAGAAATGATTTTCACTTCACAAGAAGATTAATCATTTAATGGTTATTGTAAAATCAAGATAAGCAACTTTTATTACTGTATTGTTTTAGTCCTAGCTGAATAGGCATATAGCCTTGGTTGTACCTAGTAGAACTGAAGTGGACATGTGGTAGTTAAAATGATATTGGTTTTTCCATTCACTGATGTAGTTGTTTTCTTTATTTTAGGTAGAGTCGGAAATATTTTGTCTGCATGGTGGATTGTCCCCTTCAATTGAAACCCTGGATAACGTAAGAAACTTTGATCGTGTTCAAGAGGTCCCACACGAAGGGCCCATGTGTGATTTACTCTGGTCTGATCCAGATGATCGATGTGGTTGGGGTATCTCACCTCGTGGTGCTGGATATACTTTTGGCCAGGTAACTAATGTTTGGAGTGATCATTTCTGAGTTTTGGTGGTTGTCTAGCTTTTTTTTATTTCAGTTTTTTAATACTAAAATATTGCATTCTTTCTGCAGGATATATCTGAACAATTCAACCACACAAACAACTTAAAATTGATTGCTAGAGCTCATCAACTGGTTATGGATGGTTTTAACTGGGCACATGTAATCATGATGCTTAAAGATTAATCCATTATTTTCTTTGCTTGTATGCTCAGTATAAAGTGATTCGGGTTTTTGAATCCCCAATTATTTCCTTGTAACAGGAACAAAAAGTGGTAACTATATTTAGTGCCCCTAATTATTGCTATCGCTGCGGGAACATGGCTTCGATCTTGGAAGTTGATGATTGCAGAAGTCACACATTCATCCAGGTCTCCGTTTTCTATATTCTCTCCTCTTGTCTTTCTTCCCCTCCTTCCTCTTTTCCTTTTCCTTATCAATATACGTGTATGTGTGTGTGCGTACACACAAATAAAGGTAAAAGAACGACAGCTAACTCTCGAAATTGAATTGTTGGATGCCTTTTTTTTCGTGTGTTTGTAAAATCGTCAAGTTCATCTTTGGTGCAGTTTGAGCCAGCTCCAAGGAGAGGAGAACCTGATGTTACTCGTAGAACTCCCGATTACTTCCTCTGAAGCAACTATGCCATAACCTGTTTCATCCTTCCGCTTACATAATATCAGGTAGCTGTCGATCCTTTGCCGAAGTCTGTTGCATCTACTACCTGCTGCCAGTTCTTACATATCCCATGTTTTTCCCGTGATGGTGAGCACCGAAAGCATGTAATATTATTAGGCTAGGAAGATGGCCTTCAAATTTTACACTTGGAGTGCTCCGTCAAAAAAGATTGCATAGCTGATGAAAGACACACTATCAGAATGTAGATTTTCGTGTTTGTTTTTTATTTTTATTTTATTTTGTTGTCGTCCCTTTCCTTGTTTCGATCTTTTTTGGGCTCTGTAACGGAGATGGAAAAGTTTTTATATTTTAGAGGTTGTTTCACCGTTTTCTTTTACCACTCTTGACTCAAAATGCATGAGCATGGCTATTTTTTATTTCTATATTTAGGAGACCGATTCCTTTTGGTTTGCTTTATTTTTCCTAAAATGTATTTCTTTTTCTTTTTCTTTTTTCAAAGATCTTGT
This sequence comes from Adansonia digitata, assembly GCA_029448705.1. Taxonomy (NCBI): domain Eukaryota; kingdom Viridiplantae; phylum Streptophyta; class Magnoliopsida; order Malvales; family Malvaceae; genus Adansonia; species Adansonia digitata. The sequence goes on from JAQSVH010169028.1 coordinate 8,882, forward strand.
ATTTTTTTTATTGGCTCAAAAAATATTTTCCGGGAAATAAGTACCAAAAGGATTTTTAACCAGTCTAGACATATGGTTCTAGAAATTTAAAATCTTTTTCTTAATGGATACAGGTTTAGGAAGGGCAATAATTATTGGCAAACGAAAAGCATCAATGCAGGTTTTGACATGAGAAAGCAAAGAGCAAAATGCATTTCAACTTGGATTTAAGTTCAGGTTTAGTTGAGTTAGTTCATATGATATTAAAAGGAAGAACCTTTTAAATGAGGTGATTAGAAGTATTAATAGGTTATGGTTTAAAATTTTTTTTTCTTATCTAAATTTAGATAAGTTGAGCTAAATCAGTCTAATATTATTTAGCAAAATAATATTAAAAATTTATTTTTATATTAATACTTATAATTAAATTTAAATAAAAATATTTTTAATTAAATAAAAAAAGAGGGTATTGTTTGGTCGCTGAGAAAGCGCTAGAAAAAATGAAAGACACAGATGAAAAGGCCATGATAGCTACGAAAATCGAACAAACGGGCCCGGTAGGGATAGTTACATTCCGGGCTTGAAACGGATTAAAAGATAATGCGTCCAAATTGAACGGGATCCGAATGGGGGTAATTCTGCAAACCAAACGTGGACAAAGACGTCTTGTTAAAAAAAAGCGAAGGCAGTTTTCAGTCAACGTGAAAGCCCAAAGGATCGTTAAAACAGTTACAATAATTAATATACATATATACATATATATATATATATATATATGAGAAGGGCCCTGCTCTAATTTTAAGCTTTAGCTTTTTAAGATTTTTCCTTTTTCTCTTTTTGAGAGAAGGAGAGGTTTCCTTTGATCAACTCTTCAGCATTTAAAAATGATTGAGGTATTCCACTTTTTTTTTTTTTTCATTTTTTAACTTTTGGTGCTATATTTGATTAATGGAATAATTAGAATTTGATTCTGCAATTATTATCATTTTAAGGTTAAGAATTTACTGCATTTTTTTATGTTTTTATTTTATTTCGTTGCCCGGAAATTGGGATTTGTTTATATTGAAAGTTTGGGTGATTGGATCTTTAGAAAATTAATTGAGATTTGTTCAAATCAATTTAAGCACAAAGAATGAGGTAAAGAAATTGAAAATTTGTTCTTAGATAGGGTTTAAAGTATTAATTTTGGGATACGATCATCGACCTGAAAATCTTTGAGTTTATGAGACAATGCTGCCGCTGTTATAAAAACTAAAGGAATTCGATTCAGTCCATCTTTTTACCAAATGAAATGCAAGGTTGGCTGAAATAATTTATGAAGAATTTTTTTAAAATTTTGTTTTTTCTGATGAGTTAAATTTTGAAAGAAAGAATTGGAATCAATTGCTGGAGTTTCTTCCTTTTTGGTGAGTTTTGGTGTGGCTAATTCGGGCTAAGGTGCCGGGCAAGAGGCCAATGGCAGTGATAATTTTACATAGATTTTTCGGGGATGCTTCTCTCATTGTTTTCAGAGAAATCTGGTTGTTGATGTAGGATGTCGATCTGTCTTTGGTTTTGTATTAGAAATTCTATCAATATGTTTCCTTGTTCCTAATAGGCCATTAGATTTAAAAGTTTTTAAGTCTACAAATCCTTTTGGTTGCCAAGTAGATTTTTTTTTTTTTCGAACCAGAGTTATATGTTGTACCTGACATCATTTTGTAGGCGTCTCCAAGTACGGATCCTCCTGAGGGTGATGTAGAACATGTACCGGAGAAGATCAAAGATGCGAAAGAGGGAGGTCCTGTATTTCACTGTGACCTTTGTGATGTAGAACTACTTTACAAGATAACTCAAGCTCTCCTCCCAGGGTTAGCAACAGCTTGCGTTGACAATACAACGGGTGGTGTTTTCAGGTCCCCTGGTTCAGTAGCTGCTGATATTAGAAAAGAAATGGTGGAGTATCTAACACAAAGAAGTGAAACTTTTGTGGCTGAATCTGTTGTCTTGGATGGTGGTTTGGAGTCAGAAGCATCTGACCATCCTTATGATATCATTACTTATCTTATTGATGAGTTTGCGATTTCAAAGAGGAATTTGTTTAGTCGAGTTTCTGCATTGCTACTAAGCGAGAGGAGAGAAGACAAGATAGATGATTTTGCACAACAGATGGAAATTAATGGGTTTTGGTCGATAGACAAGAGAGAAGCAATTGTACAAACTTTGCTGAAGAATGTTGACTTCAAGAATGAATTTCACTGTGACATGAAATTCGACTCGGCAGATGAACTTGCTCTGCATTTGCCAACTTGCAGCTATAGATCAATGAACTGTGAAAACGAGGGATGTGATGCTAGATTTTCATCTAATCAAACTGAAAAGCATGATTCGGTTTGCCCTTTCAAAATAATTCCATGCGAACAGAAGTGCTCGGATAGCATCATGAGACGTGAGATGGACAGACACTGCATAACTGTCTGTCCTATGAAGCTTGTGAACTGCCCTTTTTATTCAGTGGGTTGCAAATCAGCCATACCCCAATGTAAGATCGAAGAACATCTTTCTGAAAACCTCCATTCTCACGTCCTATTTATTCTTCAAGGCATTCACAAGGAAGCATCGGTGGACGTTCTAAGAGAACGGGTGGAGCAACTAGAAATGGTAAGTCAAGATGTAATTAAGAATTTCTTGCTATAATATGCATTTATTTTTCCTTTTTTCTTCTAAAGCAACCAGTTTCTAAAATCTAATGAGAAATAAATTACTATTGAAACATTGGATTCGTTCTTTGCCTTTTTTTAAAGTCATTTCATGAATCCACATGATGAAGAACTTCATAGAATTATCTAACATCATAGCTTTTATGACTAACTTAAATTTCTCACTCAAAACAATCGAACTTGGAGAAAACCTTACTAACCCGATGTTTTCAACCAATTAGTTAGTGCGTACTTGTGGTACCAGTGCAATTTTGTGTGCAGAGAAATAATGTTAATGAAAGTTACGTCAAGTATGCCTGCAAGATTAAGTATATCAAGATCGAATACGATGTTTGAACGAGTTGCTAATGCAAACGCATTTAGCGGCCTTTCTTTCTCACATGGTTAATTGCTTTTGAATAGACTGCTTTTACAGAATTGGTTGTTATATATTACTGATTGTTTCCGAAACCCCAAACCTCGGGCACTTTGCCTTTGTGAAAGCAAGTCATTTCTGGCATAAATTCCCGTGTTGCTATGCTGTTCTGATCCTCTTTTGTTAACATCTAGATGACAATTTTCTTGTCTCTTTTAATCAGAGCTACATTTTTGCCTTTTCATTACAGGCAGCCTCTGACAAGCTAGCAACCATCCGAAATGTGAGATCTCTGACATTGAAAGTCAAGAATCTTGACGCACAGCTTGGACCCTTGGTAAACAAAATCAATGAAGAAGCCTCAAAAACAGCAGCAGAGGTTGAATCTCGGGAAGTTAGCAACACAAATGCGGCTACTGAAAAAGCTGCTGGAACCGAAGAAGTCATGAATTCTGAAGCAAAGCCTCCTTTAGAAGTTACGCCAACAAGCAACGATAGTGAAGAAACTTCAAAAACTGAAATCAAAGATTCTGAAGCAAAGATGTTGTCATTAGAAGTTGCACCGTTAAACAAAAATAGTGAAGAAGCTTTGAAAACTGTAGTCGAGGATGCTGAAGCAAAGCTGCCGTCATTAGAAGTTGCACCATTGAACAAAGATAGTGAAGAAGATGCAGAAACTGAAACTGAAGATTCTGAACCAAAGCTGCCATCCTTAGAAATTACGCCATTAAACGAAGATAGTGAAGAAGCTGCAGAAACTGAGATCGAAGTTGCACCATTGAACAAAGATAGTGAAGAAGATGCAGAAACTGAAACTGAAGATTCTGAACCAAAGCTGCCATCCTTAGAAATTACGCCATTAAACGAAGATAGTGAAGAAGCTGCAGAAACTGAGATCGAAGATTCTGATCCAAAGCTAACATCATTAGAAGTGGCACCATTAAACAAAGATGACAAAGAAGCTTTGGAAACTGTAGTCAAGGATGCTGAAGCAAATACGCGGTCATTAGAAGATGCTACGACAAACGAAGGTATCAACGAAGCTCAAGAAAGAACAGGCAATCACTCTGAAGCTAGTACTCCATCATTCGAAGTTACTCCAACAAACCAAATTAGTGAAGCGACAACAGCGAATCCAGGCAAGGGTTTGGAAGAACTTAGCCCAATGAAACAAACTAGTGAAAATGGTAAAAGGGACTTCAAACCATGATGATGCTAACAGAGTTGAAAGCTAATGTCTGGATTTGCTGGCTAATAGTTCTTCGCCAGCAGCCGTATAAATGAAGAAATCTTCAGCCTCTACCATATATAATTGTAAGTGGATTTTCTCCCTATATTCTTTCATTTTAGTTGAATTTTGGGCTATATTCTGTACCCCTTAACCTATTTGTTAATTTACATTTTTCTTTTTAACATTCTTTTCATTATAATTTTGAGATATTCAAGTAGAAACTTGGGTATCCCCTTGAAGGAGAGAAAAAAAAAGATTAAAAAATGAAAAAAAAATAATAATAAGGGAGTTTTACATATATATATTATCTGCTTTTGATGTATTAGGATTTTTCCTCTAAGCAAAGAGGAATAAAAAAAAAAAACGAAAGTGAAATAAAGGAAAAAGAATAATAATACTATAAGAAGAAATAAAAGTTTTTGACATTTGAATTCTTTCAATTTGCCAGTATATGAATACTTATTCTAACTTTTAAATGAAAAAATAAAATAAAATCCGTGAGTTATTTTCTCATATTATAATTATATTTTATATAAATTTTAATACGTTTATAATTCATTTTATATAAATTTTGACATGTTAATACATTCATGTCTTACTTATAATTTTTTTTTTTTTTTGAAACTGGCATCATAGTCATATCATTTAATTTACCGTATCCAAAATTAAAAAGTTTTTTAAACCACAAACAATCCCAGGTGAAAACTCAAAACCTCTTAAAGCTAAAATCTCGAGTTAAATGACACAACTCTTTAATGCTACGTTAATAGTCGAAAAAAAAAAAACTTAAAACAATGTTTACAGTAAATAGATATTGAATAAATCGTATGAAATCAGGCCAACATGGAAAAATCCATAGCAAGTCCCATGGCTACCGGATGCTAGCATCCATAGATGAAAAAAAAAAAAATTACAGTTGAACAGCCTTCTAAAATTCTGGAGTGTAAATAACTTAACCAAAAAAAAAGAAAATGAAATTAGCTTCAAGATTTACTGCTGTGAAATAAACACGAATTCCCCGGTTGAGACTGACCATGTGAGCCGAAGCATCCATGTGGGAACCTCTCATTCCAGAACCTTTCCTCCTAGAATATCCGCCTGTTCCCTGTGGCAGACCTGATCGATCC
>JAQSVH010169048.1:9784-22718 GCA_029448705.1 Adansonia digitata
TGTTTCAATTTATCTCATATTTTATATCTTTTGTCATTTGATTCAATGTAGAGAAATTTTATATGTTTGTGTCATGTACGTATTAAGTCTCAGTTTATGACATATTTTGCATAATTTGTCACAATAATTAATTTAGTGTTATGTCTCAATCCATGAGATTTTTTTCATAATTTGTCATAGTGATTTAATTTAGAGAAAAAATTATCTTTGTATATGTTTGTGTTTTTTCTATCCGTACAAGATATTATAAGTTTATATAAATATTTATATGTTAATAATTTATTTTACATAAATTTTACATATTCGTGTATTCATGACATTTTATTCTACTTTTATGTGGCATTATATTTTAATTAATTTCTCATGTTGTGTTTGTATCATCTCTCAAATTTATCCCATATTTTATATTTTTTTAATAATGATCAAATTTTAACTTTAAATTCATTTACTAAAGATTTTAAAACACCATCTAAGCATTTATACATAAAATAATTATTTAATACGATTTTACTTAATTAAAAATTTTATATATACTAAACTCCCCCAAAGAAGTGGGGAAAGAATTAAAGTTATTTATATTAAATTGAATACTTTTATTCATGATTTTTATCCATTTGTTGCTATTCAAATTTGCTGACTTTTGACTCCATGTGTCATTACCAACATAACATTTTTGAAAAAAATTTTGAAAGAAAAACATATGAGGTTTTGTTTAATCTTATTGTTGCTATTTTTTTTTTTAATTTTCTTAAATTAAAAATGTTTGCAAATTATTTTAAAACTTTTATAATTTATAATTTATCAACATTTAAAACTTATCTTCCAAATAATCTATGCATTAATCTTATCTTTGAAGTATAAATTTATAATTAATCAAATTTTCTTTCCAAATAGAAGGAAATTGATTTCCATTCTTCTGTTACACTGTATTGTTTAGTCATTGTGAAGTAATTGTCATATTTATTATGGTTTCATCACTTTATCTCTTATGTACACATGCAATTCCTTTCATAAAAAATTCATACATTAGTTCCATCCTTACAGTGATATAACAATTACAATCAATCAACGTTGTTTCTTACCAAAAGAAATATGATTTCATTCTTTTGTTATATTACTTTTAAATCATTAAGAGGTACTATTATATCTATAATGGTTTCATCATTTTATCTTCTATGTACACGTGTAACATGAACGAGTAAAAACATTATCTTCCCCTAAAGAACTCATGCATTTGTCCCGTCTTTATAGTGAGACTTTATAGTCAACAAAGTTTTTTTTTTACTTTTTACCAGAAGGAATTTAATTATCATTCTTTTGCTATATTGTGTTGTTCAGTCATTAAGGCATAGTATATTATTTGTTATGACAATTTTCAACCAAAATTCAAAACTAGTGTATTTTCAAAAAAAAGTTGGCATAATTTCGAAAATAAATCCAATTTTCACTAAACCAAATAATGCATCGATGCCATCATCATGGAAGCTGTCGTCATGCAAGGCGACTTCCATACAATTTCTTTTATTTATATTTTGCGCACATGTTTTAAAATTTGTAAAATGAAGAACAAAAGTCATCCTCTTTGAAACGAAAATTTCTTTTATAACATGAATCGAAGCTACCCTCTATATTATTTTTTTAAAATAATTAATTTTTTTTTTTAAAAAAAAGATAACAATATGGTTTTAAAAATAAAAATGGAAGATGCCCTGCATTCATATTATAAAAAAGTTTTTAATTTTTTTGAAAGTAGCCGTGCTTTATTCTACAATTTTTTAATATGTACAGATTTTTAAAATTTTTTAACTTACACAAGCCCCTCTACGTTAAAAATAAGCGCATTTTGGGAAATAATTTGAAATAATCGTGAATTTGAGAAATAAAAAAAATAGCAATGATAAGACAAAAATGCCAAAAAGATGAAGTAAAATTTATTAGTATTTTATAATATTTCATTAGTGTATTATTTTTATTTATAATTTTTAAAAGTTATATTTATGTGAATCATTTTTTTATATTTTTAAAAATAAATCATGTAACATATATTTTATATTTAGTACACTTAAGTTTTCTAAAATAAAATTTACTTTTTTTTCAAAACTTGATCAATACATAAGGTGTCCATTAACTAGGTTGAGCCAAAGCTCAATAATTTTTTTCTTGTCGAGCATAACCTAGGTTACGCCAAGATAGGCCTAATAACTTGTTTCATTATTAAAAAATTTTATATTAAATTTATAAATTTTGTAATTAAATTTTGATAAAAATATTTTTTATTATATGAATCATAACCTAGGCTAATCAATCTATATTACTAAAAATTTTGTCTAGGCCTAGTTTAATTAGTGCCGAACAGATAGTCCAACTTGTGGATAGGCTTGATTAAAATTTCACTATCAATTTTGTTGTAAAATTAATATTTATATCAAATTTCTTCAAATTATTAAAACTTAATTTTTTTACTTTTCTCCCAAACTTTTTATTTTTTCATGTTGAGATAAATTTTATTTCAAAAAATATGTTATATGTAGAATATATGTAATGTAAAAAAAATATTTTTTAAAATTATATGAGTTTATGCCTTTAAAATTAGTTTTTGTTTACAATGTTCTAGTTAACATTTTAAAACAAAATCATCTTTTCTATTTTCTTCCATTTCTCTTTTTTTTTTTTTTTTTTTACTTTTTTCACATAAAATTAAGTTTTAACAAATAAAACAAATGTGCTATTCTTCTTTTCAAACACAAAAAATTGACGCACATGTTGTTGACGTTTTTATGGGTCTTGTCGCATGTCCATCATATCATGTAATTTGATAATTAATACTTACATGAATATTTAGTAATTTTTAACTTTTTACAAATAGATAAATAAATGATAAAAATCTTTTGAAAAGTTATAAATATTGTTACATGAAATTTTTAAAAGTTATGCATGAAAATGAAGTACTATCAGATGTCATAAATTGTTGTAACTTTTATATGTTAATGTATCTTAGATGAAAATGATACGTTAATAAAGATTGTTAATGGTAAATATAACTTTTAAAAGTTATAAATGAAAGAAAAAGTATCTTAGATTTGACCTCATGTATAAGGAATCGAAAATATTTATAGAATAAAACATAACAAGATTTACAAGAAAATTTGCTCAACAAAAGATAAATTACAAAGAAAAAGTTGGATGCCTTCAGGATTTTCAAATTGCATTCACTTGAGGTAATAAAATCTCCAACAACTAGAATCATCATGAATTGATAAGATACTTTTTTAAAGACTTGTAATTTTAAAGGGAAGATTCCTACCAAGAGATCCACCAAGAAAGATCACATTCAAGGTTATTTGAAATCATAGGCATTTCTAGCATAAGCCTTAATGGTAATCCGCATGGAGGACAATGGGAACCTTTTCAAGGTTTGAGTTTTCCCTATGCTAGCTAGAAAATCTTTGGATCTTAAACAAAAGTTTCATTACTAGTTTTCACTATTAAAGAAATTATTCTTGATCATAAAAAAACAAAAAATAACAATAAAGGAAAAAAAAGAAAAAAAGATTGTCGGCTAAGGTTTCTTTCTTAGTCAAAACTTAAGATTTTTCTTAGCTATCTTGGAAAAAAAATTACTAGCAATTAACCAAGTAAAAGTTAGTTTACTTCCACCAATATAGTTGGCGTCACAATATCGTATTAATTGGGATGTTGTTGATCAAGATCAAACTCTCCTAATCTAAGTAAAACTCTTTAAGCTTGTTCATGTAAGATTAGGCCAAGTTATTAACTAATTAAGATCTTAGCCTAATCCAACATTTATTGTGCTTTGAGTTATTTATGCTAAACGTTAGTCCATGTCTAATTGGGCTTTGTTCAAAACAAGGCCTATTATGTATGCAAGAATTAATATTCTCAATTAATTCTTACCTAAGTACAACAATTTTACATCATGTAAATTTAATTAAATAATTATCAAATAATTATTTAATTTACCTTAACACTTAAGGAACATAATTCGACCATGATAAAGATTAAGACAACTTTAATGACATCTCTACTATTGGACATAATCTTCATAAAACAATTTTATCTTTCTTACAATATTAAGACATTCAAGATTAGATTTCATAAATCTAATTTATGTCTTATCAATTTTAATTGAACTAATTCTATCAAGTCCATACGATACCTTTTACTTAATTTAGTCACACTTAATTAAATCCTAATTTTAATCTAATTAATTCATCCTATTGCGTGTGACCCGTTAGGTTTTCAACATGTAATTTCATTAACTATGTTCACAGATCAAAAGTGGGGTCTAGCAACCCATGATGACCACCAAAATGTTGAAGAGTCAAAATGGCCTCTGCAGATCCTTTTAGTGACCAACATATTAGTATAATTTAGTTTTTTCACCATATATTCTGAAATAAGCATAAGCTTGATACCGTGTTTACTCATGCTTCAATCTATAATAGTTCCTATTAACTATATGAACTTAGAGAAATGATTTCTTCTAAATTCTTCTTACTTTGGCCAAAGACCTCAATCTTATTAACCATAGCCAAGAACAAATAGAATATATCTCTAATGTCACTAGAAGTGGTGAATCATTTTTGAACCACTCATCCACCTTCGTATGGTTCAATCCATACCTAAAATCACCCTTCGTAGGCATCCCTCTTCATGGACCTATTCAAATGAAATCAAAGCATGACATTTCCCATATATGATGACCTGGAATCATAAGTCTAAGAACTAATTACATGACTAGCATATGAGAACAATTCCATAGACACGTGAGTGACTAATTCCAAATGAAGTTCTCACATAAGCAATGTTCAATAAACTTGTGTCCACAAAACAACCACCAATATGCTATCCAACGTATCCCTTATACTTCAACTTGAGATCAATTACTTACTTCATAAATAAGGCATAATATGTGCAAGTCTTTAAGCATTGCCAGCACCTTGTCTTGGCAATACGATGACTAGGAATAATTTGAGAAGCATACTTCAATGCATAAGGATCCAGTAATTATAACTTTTTATCATTCATTTGCAATGCCTTATATGTTCCATAGGTTTTGCCATAACATAACCCTTGGAAATCTTTGCGGAACGGGAAGCACACACAACTTAAATGTATGAGGAAAGTAATAAAATTCTCTACAATAAAGTGTTCTTTTGACTAAGATTTTTTTTAATATAGGGGGATAGTTAAATGAATTGCTTATCTAACTAGTCTCGAATAGCAACCACAAAGTGGCCAACAATTGGTGTCACCATAAATCATTTGGGCTAGGCATGATTGGACACCTATTGAAATCGATATTCTAGTTCTGAAACTCAAGATGTCAATTCCAAGGTCTATATGGTCAAAGATTTGTCAATGGGGCTCGAGAGTTGGTTACACACAAGAAAGTACTAACATCTCTGTGATGCTAGAAATATGTACCTTTTAGCTATGTCTTACATTTACTTCAGTTTCCTCGGTCTTGACTTGTTATTATTTAACTATAATCCCCTTTTATACATGAATTTGTATAAAGTTATAAGTCTTGGTTTTCACAAAAAAATTGAATCTCTATGCACTCTGAAGAGGTAGAGAATATAGAGATTTTTGACTAAAAATGATCTCTTGATTTAATTTTAAAAATTGAATATTTTTTGTAAAACCCTAGATAAATACCAACACAAAACATTGCCTTGTGATTATTGAAAATAATTTGGAAATTGAATGCAAAATGGACACCATAAAAGAAAACATGTCAGTAAGACATAAGAAAGATAAGATAAAATTGCATAAAATAAATCACACAAAAGAAGGAAGGGGAGGATCGATCAGAATGTACCTCGTGATTGACATTAGTTATTTGGAAATAACCAAACCAACAATCTTTAAGATGCATTTGGATTCATAGATTAACTAAGGCTTAGAAAACAACTTTGGAATTAAAAAAATCCAGAGAAATCCAATAAAAGAAAATTTTTATTTTAAGTGAAATTTTGAAAAATCAGGTTGGAGTATCCTATTACAAAACAGGGTTAGAGTACTATAAATGAAAATTTCAGTAATTTTTGAAGAGACATGATTAAGAGACTTAAATTAACAAAGGTTTGGTAATTTCTTAACAGAATGACATTTTTGATAATTTTTTAGCAAATTGGTGATTTTTGGTTAAAAAAGGAAAAGATAAAATAAGAATAGTGAGATTTGAAAAATGCCCATTTCTTGATCAGAGCCTAGTAGGGTTGGCACATTTTTTGATATGATGGGGTTGATCAGACTTATTTAGAGGCATCCGAATGCCTTGAAGTGGTTATTTCAAAAAAAATTTAATTTTGATAAATGCTGAAATAGGGGATAACATTGCGCTATCCTCATTTTCGATTTTGTTTTAGACTAGTCTAAAAGTTTGAAGGGTCGAATAAGATAGCATTAAAAAGTTTAACTCAATAAGGATTAATATAAAAATGTTTCAAAAATCTTGAAAAATTTCTTTGCAAAAGAAAATAATTTTTAAAGTTGGGTCCAATTCGATACTGACAGCACGTTTAGGGGAAAAGGTGTAATAGAATTTAAAAAATCATATCTAACTCGTTTGGAATCATTAAATCATAAATAATACCTTTCTAGAAATGGAATTTCAAAAAAAATTTAGGAAATTATTTTACAACCCAAAAAAATCATCTGTTGTGCTGAAATAGCCTTAACATAATTTAAATTGTTGATTCAAGGATTATGGACAACAAAGGTTCAAAAAATTAAAAATCCTTCATCCAAAATGAACCAGAGGAAACAAGATATTGTGGGAAAAGTAATTCAAAGCCCCTTAAGGGAAAATATCAAAAAAATTATAGAAAAATGGTTTAAAGGTTCAAAAATGATTTTTTAATTTAAGGATAATGTCAACAATGCTAGCAAGGGAAATTTTGATATTTTTGGGTTTCCTAGAGCTAGACCTAGGTTATAGACATCCAAATATCTGTGACTAAAGGAGTTAATGATAGTGACTTTACAAGCTTATTTGCACAATCCTGAAGTAGTTTGGGATGATGAAACAATCCGTTACCATGTCACAAGCAAAAGACACTAGACACAAGACCAAAGCATAAGCAAGTTGAGAAAATTTTAAAAGAGACTTTTTGTTTTGGAAATTAAAACATCCAGCCATATTTATCCTTAAATCAAAACATGAAAGCTTATTTTTCTCAAAAATTGAAAGACCAATCAATAAAAACATTAAGTCCATATTAGTCCTTATTTATTAAAGTTAATGGAGACCTAACTTGGGGAGGTTTGGAAAAAATAAATTTTTGCAACAAGAACAAAATATCAAACGAGCATCTTTAATCATGTAAAATATTAAAACATGGCACCCAATGATAAAAACTTGCTAGAACAGCAACAAAACATTATTTTTGTTAAAGATATATGTTAAAAATGAAGAAAAATATGGATGATGCATGAACATTCACAAATATGCTTATTAATACATAAAACATGATATGAGCATAGAAGAAAGTGTTTCCCATGAACACATACTAAAAACTTTATGACAGCATAAAAACATGATTTTTTAGGCAAGAAGAATGCATGGATATACCAAAATAGATTATAGAAGCATATAAAGTGATATGAACATAGAGGAAAGTGTTTTAATGACATGAATATATGTTGGAAATTTCATGATAGCATAAAGATATTACATAACAAAATCATAAACACATGAACAATATGTCAAAAAAAAGGCATGGAACCTGCTATTGGTCAACTTTGCATGCAATGGGTCATTAACATGATGTAGGATATGAAAAGAGTAACAAACATAAAGAAATGAGTAGAAAAAGTATACCAACAAAAGTTCCATCAGCTTTCCTTTGAACAGATTAGTTTTCTCCCAATAAAGATGTTATATTTCTAGCTTTTACTTACTTGCTATGAGTTAGAAGGAAGAAAAGTAAGCAAAAATGGTATTTGAAGGTGTTTTTTTAGGGGTGGTATGTTGAGCTACAAGATAAGAAAGTTTTAATGTTGATGATGGTTGGTAGGAGTGTTGAGAGAGTGAGAAAGCTCAATTTGTGTAAGTGTTTTCAGTTGAAGCCAATACTTTTTTATAAAGCCATGTGAATAGTAAAGACAAAAACAAAAGTATGGTTATTTTAGGGCGTTGGTGCATGTATCGTAAATGGGGACAAGGTACTATGTCAGTCACCTCTTAATTCCATTAGTTTGCTCAGTAAAAGTAGGAAATCAAAGCCCCTTTATGCAGCTGAGCGATGAAATGGTACAAAAGTGCCTTTTATTAAATTGTATTAAGTCATGAAAATTTCTCATGCCATGTTTATTTGGGCCTACAAATTTCAATTGATCCAATCATAAGTCCAATGCTAAGGTTTGGTATAAATTTGGATGATTTTTTATGCTAAATACGTGGTCAAATTCAAGTTTTAATGTAGTGGTGAAAAGAGGTGAAAATGTTATGAATTGGACAAAATTTGCCTGATTTATCAATATAAAGAACCAATTTTGCCGATATGTATCGATAATTTGAAGAATACATCAATATATTCAGGTTTGTATTAATAACTCCACTTATGTATCGACACATTTGGCTAAAAATCATGATTTTTGCTACGATATAACCTCGCATTAATACAACAAGCTAATTTATTGACACATGATGCAATATATCGATACATTGACATTTTTCATCGACACAACCTATAAAATTTGAATTTTTGATGATGTCGAGGCCTTATATTGATACACTAAGACCCTATAATGATACATAAATGTAACGATATGTCTTTTACACACCTCTGGCTCTCTAAACTCCTTACCATAGCTAGGTGTGATGAAGAATCGATCCATGCTTTTCCAAATAAGCTTGATGATTCCTTAAATAATGACTTTTGATTTCTTAGATGTTGGAAAAGAGAAAATAGGGTGTTTATAGCTGCTCTTCTTTGGCTATTGTTAAGTATTAGGAACAAGGTGAAGACTGATAGACACCATTTTGTTTGAGGCATGCTTGATGTTGTCTTGCATCCTTCTGATGAAAAGACCAAAATTAATATGATGTCTAGATAACAATAATATTTTGGCAACGGTTTTGATTTTCGTAGAAAGGCAAAGTTTGTGTTTTTGGATGAAAGACCTAGATTATGATCCAAGGCTTGAATATCCCTAAGTTCAACTTTAAAATCACAAAGGTTTTGACAAAAATGCGAATAAACCAACTAATGACTTACTAACAATATTGGACTTTAAAGGTTCCTAAGGAAAGTTCTTGATAAAAGTGCTAATGTGTTGGCTCATGACCAACCAACAATGTTGAACTTTGAAAGCATTTCTTAACAAGGGTTTTTGATAGAGATGCCAATAAGAGAGATCATGAAATTCCAGCAACATTAGATTTTTATAGGATTTTTTGACAAGGGTTCTTGATTGAGATGCCAATAACCTAGATCATGACATTCCATTAACATTAAACTTTAAATGGATTTCTTAACAGTAAGTTCTTGACAGATATGCCAATAAGTAGGCTCATGGCATTCTAGTAGCATTAAAATGTGAAAGGATTTCTTAACAAAAGTTCTTGACAAAGTTTTTTAATGAGCCAGAACTAGCCTATTGATGTCATTAGGCTTGACTTTCTTGACATGGGCAAGTTAGTCGAGTCTAGCCTACTAGCGTCACTTGGCTTGATTTTCCTAACAAAGGCTAACTTCACCAAAGCACATCTGTCAACTATATTGGGCTTGAATTCTTGACATGATATTTTAGAGAGATGGGGTTCTTACCTAAACGACCTTTTTATTTGTTGATTTTACATGCCAAATATTCATACCAAGAAGTTTTTTTCAAGGTTTGACAGTTTTAATTGATGCGATAGTGACAAAATGATGTTATCTAATGACAATATGAATTCATGATTTCATATGATGATGCAAGTGCAACTTTCTTGATGATATGACTACACTAGTATGACCTAAGTCTAATACGAGCATAGATATTACAAGTTATCATCTTGATCGAGAGCTCTATCGATTATTTCTTGATTCTACATTTTAGAGTGCATTCTTTGACCCTAATAGGCTTTATGATCAATATTCTTTTTAGATGGTTTGATGTCCCGATGATTATTTTCTTGACTCAAGATGTTTGATGGTCTTTCTGATAGTTGGAGAATTTATGTGTCTTGATTAGGTCGATTAGTGTTTAAGTCTTGGCAGTGTTCCTGATTGAATTAGATGGGTTTTGTTTAAGTCTAATAGTTTTTAGTGATTTGATGGAGTCAAGAATGGTTTGACAAGTATTTGTGACGTGCGTGAATCAAATAAGAGTGATTCAGGTTGATAATTAACGCATGAACGAAGATTCCTATACTTTTCTCATTTTTTTAGAGTAATGTCAAGAAACTCTAACATGAATTTTATCTGATTATCAAGTATTTTCATCTAAATCAAAGACATAATGCAATGCAGATATGTTGAAAAGGGATTAAAAGGAAAGAAGATTGCATTTTATTCATGAAAAGGAAGACAGCACAATTCTATTTATATTTGACAAAAGATATAATGACAATAGATAAGGTTATAGGCGATCCCTTGATAATCATGACATGAATGCTTCTTCTGATGTATCTTAAGATCTTTTCTGGAAGGCCCACCTATTCGATGTCGATTGATCTTTTGAAGACTTTTAAGATTACCCTATGCTAACTTATCGTTAGCCCAGACTCGAGTGATTTTTCCTTATCCTTTAGACTTAAGTTAGATTTAGGTAAGTTTTAGCTTTAGTTTAGCTAAGATTTAATCTGATTTGACTAGGGTTCTAACTCGATTTAGTCAAAGTAAGACTACGTTTGATTTGATATGATCAAGGCTGGGCAAGGTATGACTACTTTTTTGTTAAATGTTTAAGTAGGATCTGATTCAATTAAGGTTTAGGTTAGGTAAAGGCCAATTTTTTTAAGCTGCCTTACCAGGATTTTAGCTTAAGTTAGGAAGTTACTAGACGTCTTTTCAGGTTTTCATTTGAGATTTAAAAAAAAAATTAATTGAGGAACCCTTTTAGGTTTTCACCCTTTTAAGCATAATATTTCTTGATAGCATCTGAATTGACAAGATTGGGTAAGACATTATCATCAATTTTTGTTAAGATCAAGACCCTTCTAGAGAAGGCTTATTTCACAACATAAGGTCTTTTTCAATTTGGAGTCCACTTGCCTCGGGCGCTCTTATGGATTAGTGTCGCAACATCAGCCAGATACGAATCCTAACCAAGTGCAACTTAAATGGCCTTCGCTCTTATATTTGTTAAATTTATCACTATTTTATATTCACTTATTTCTATAGGCCATATCATTATCGTCATTTTCTTATTTTGGGGATTGGGTGGTCGAGATGAATCGCTCACTCAACTTAACCTTAAATAGTCATTATGAAATGACTATTTAATTGGATTCACCACCAATCTATTTGGGCTAGGTGAGATTGATCACCTATCGAAATTTGTATTTTGAGGGTTATAAAACCCTAGAATACAAATTCCAAGGCCCGTAATCATACTAGAGATCATATAAAAGGGTCTGGGAGTTGGTTATAATCATAAGTAAGGATTGACCTTCTCATGATGCCTGAAAATCTTACCTTATTAATTATGTGTCAACTTGAAACTTAATTTTTATTCTGTTTCAACATATGGCATTTAATTATAGATTCCTGAAATAATAATTTTTAAAACAAATTTATTATTTTATGTTAGGAAGATCAGGTATTCAGAATTTTGGAATTCAAAATATCTTACGTACTCATCTGAAAACCAATGGAAAGTAAAAGCTTTCTATCATTCTCGTTTATATCCCAACAGAAAACCAGAGGAACGCAAAAGGTTTTAAAAGTAAAAATATCTTTTGCAGCCCGGTAGAGGGCCAAAGGAATGCAAAAGGTTTTATTATTATTTTTTCAAAATTTAAAAAAATCTTGATTTTTATTTTGAAATAGATATCTCGATATTAAAATAATCCGTAAAACCTCTTTCATATTTTGGGAGAAATTCTATATAGTATTTTAACTTGGAGACATTGCCTTAATTTTCTAAAAAGAAAAGTTTATATTTTATTGAAAATATTTATGAAACTTCCTAAAACTCAATAAGAATCTAAAATGATGAACCTATTCCTAATGTATTCCTTAGACTCAAAAATATCCTCATAATCACATAGGACTTGGTTCTAACAAAATAACCAAAATGCCTTTAAAGTATACCCTCGATATGAAAGTATCCCGGTACCCCTAATGGACACTAAAATTACCTTAGAAGGCTAAATGAATCCTAAACATTCACCTTTGGCATAAAAGCATCTTGATGAGGAAAATTATGAAAATACCTCTAGAGTATACCTTCGACATGAAAGTATCCTAATACCCTAATAGACACTAGAATAACCTTAGAAGGCTAAATAAATCCAAAATATTCACCTTTGGCATAAAAGCATCCTACTGAGAAAAATTATGAAAATGCCTTTGAAGTATACCTTCGACGTGAAAGTATCCCGGTAACCCTAATGGACACTAAAATGACCTTAGAAGGCTAAATAAATCCTAAACGTTCACCTTTGCTATAAAAGCATCTTGGTATACCCTTGACATGAAAGTATCTTAATACCCCTAATGGACACTAAATGATGAGAACTGGATGAAGCTATCCTAAATATGCACTTTTGGCATAAAAACATCCCGGTTACTGTCTAAGACTCGATTTTAGAAAAATTACCAAAATGCCCTTAAGGTATACCTTTGACATGAAAGTATCTCGATACCTTAATGGACACTAAAATGATGAAAAATAGATGAATTTAGTCTAAATGGAAAAGTTACAAGTTTAAGTTTGACTTGAAATGCAAAATTTGCAATCAAGCCCTTAAATTTTT